>QDHC01004541.1:868320-885847 GCA_013186455.1 Papilio dardanus tibullus | reverse complement strand
GAAATGAAAAAGTTAAAATATTCATAATAAAAATTAGATAAAGTACATAAGAGGCGTAAGGAAAACATTAAGTTATTAATTTGTTCTAAATAGGATATCCTAGACAAATATTTTCGTGTAAACGATGGATAGATTTTTTTATATATTTTTTATATGATATAGGAGAAGGGGGCAAACGAGAAGCGGATCAACTATAGTAATTGGTCCAACGCCCGTGGACATCTGCAACGCCAGAGGAACCACTGATGATACATAGATAAATAGATTATGTATAGATGGCATTTATTACATTAATTATGTTACCTAATTGTAAAATAAAACATAAGTTAGATATTATTTTTTTTTGTGTATTCACGCTAAATACGCGCTAGTCGTGGAGTTGCGGAAAATGGAGCCCATCATGGGTCAAAACCTTAGATATTATTTTGTCGTGATGGCGCATCATGTGTACCAGGCTTTAGTAATTCGTCGTAAGCGCAATGTAAAGTCAGTATTGTATCTGACGTTATCGTATTCACATACAGACCGAGGTCGTTCCAACATTTTTACGCAAACCATGTTTGAAAGTGCTTAAATACAATGAAAAACAAATTTACTCACTAACGTGCAATCTGTGAATAAAATATTTACAAACGGTGGTGATATAGTGATAGTGGAATTTAATTTGCATAGAATTTTCCTAACTGAAAGATAAAAAGTCCGAAATGATCGATTTAATCATCGTTTTAACGTGAATAGTCATTGTATATAATCTGTGAACATAATTAAAGTTTTACTTTAGTTAACTACATTTTAATTTACGCTTAAATTAAAGGGTACTTACAGAACATGCAATTCAAAAATATTTTAAAACATACATGAAGAAAATCTTATTATTTACTATCAAGATCGTTTATTTTTTCATTTTAAATTAGCTTTTATTAAAACAGCTTAACAAAAATCTATGTAATATCTCGTTGGCTTAACAATTTATAAACACAACATAAAAACACAAAATATTAAAAAATATATAAATTCCAGTCCGAAATATTATCTCCTATCAATAATCAGTTTGATAAGAACAGCTAGGTTACGTTAACACATTTTAGTATTGGTTATAAACGATTATAACTGTATTTACAAGCAAATTGTGTACAATGACAGTGTAGTAAATAATTTAGTTTTAATGTGAACATAATAGTGTAACAATGGGATGTTGTGGCGACTGCTGTGTCTCACCAAAGGAGTCGAGTACGTATGAAAAACTACATTAGTTTGCACAGATATGGGCCTTCATTATGTTCTGTACCTACCTATATACACCCACACAATTTATACGTTTACAAATCATTTACATACCAAACAAACATTAGTTGCAGCAGTAAATTAAATAAGCAGACAATTGTTAAAATATAACCTCCTTCTGTTTGAAGTCGGTTAAAATAATCCTTGTTGCAGGAGAGCCTATACGATATGAGCCTGACTTCAGCGGTCCCGTCCACAACCGTTCCTGTACCGACATCTTGTGGCTGCTTGTATTCATCCTGTTCCTCGGAGCTTGGGGTTACGTCGGATATTATGGTCGGTAAAAATAAATCAACACAACTAACGCCATCTAGTGACATTAAAATGATACTTCAATATGTGGAGTACTGTAAAATAATAATAATATTTTTTCTCCAGGTATGACGAACGGGAATGTGGAGAAGCTACTGGCACCTATAGACTCCCGCGGTCACCGGTGCGGCATGGACTCTGGCCTTGAGGACAGAAAGTACCTGATGTTCTTCGACCTCACGCGCTGCTTGTCCCCGGGGACGCCGATCACCGGCTGTCCCACGCAGCAAGTAAGTAACAAAACAAATTAAATATTGCACAAATGGCATAATTGCTGGATTCGACTATTTACGTCTACCGCAACTATTTTCAAATAAGACATTATTTTGTTATTCGCATTACTTTCAGATATGCGTGAACAAATGTCCCGATGAAACGATAGTGTTTCCTACGAGGATCACGGATGCGGCATCGTTTGAGCAAGTGCGCAACAAGATGGTGTGCACCGACGACGTCAGCGTGCCCACTATGACGTACACGCAGGCACTAGAAAACATCAGAGCCGGCAAGTGCGCCAGCTTTGTACTGAGGAGTCAACCAGGTAAACCTTTTGTCTTGTACTGCTGGTATTATGGTAATCAAACTTAATGTCCGCTCGGAATATATCGTATGTACGTACTGCTTCTCATCCAACTAGACCAGAATTTCTAATTGGCAGTTAGGTATTATTATATTTCAGCCAGTCATGCTTAAAATATAAAACCAATGGAAAACAATTTAATTACTTCATCACTTTATTCAGAAAATGTTTTCGACGGATGCATACACCGGTGTTCCTAGGTTCCGAGCTGTCATTAAGTTTGCATTATCAATGACAAACGTTTTCATAATTTTGCTTTTGATAAAAATATTTGTGTGTCTTACTGAGAGTGTGGGCATGATTAATGGTTACGCTAAGGGAGCCCGATTAGACATAAAAATACGCTTTAGTGTTGTTCCGCTGCATCGGCGACCTCTCGACGATCCAATGCAGGGACAGCAAGCCGTCCAAGTGGACAGAGGTCAGCGGGGTCGAGACGTGCGTGCGGGACCCGCAGGCCGCGCAGAGGTCGCTGCTGAACAGTGCCACCGCGCTAGACTCCTATGTGGGCTGGATCGCCGCTAGTTGGGTCACCTACTTCACCAACAACGAACGGGAGACGCACGTCGTATGTAGACATGTGGCTGCATACAGCACGATTAGACTAACTCGAATAACCGTTCCGCATGAGCATCGCTTTTAACATTATTGTATTTAGTTTAGCACTTCTAGATAGTTATATAAGTAGAATATTCCAAAGATGTTACATACCTCCAGATACCTAGAGTCAAGACGCTTATTTTCGCAACGATATGCAAAATCGTAAATGTTTTCAGTTCAAAGATAATAGAAGATCGAATTTTAAAAAATCTTTTTATCTGGACGTATTAAAATCATTAGAATATTTAATAAGTAGATATGATATGTAATGTAAGACTAACACGGGGTTTGGTCGGTGCCGGTGCAGTGGTGGGGCGCTGCTTCCCCTTCATCTCGGAGGTGATGGCCGTTATCCGAGACCTCAACGATAACTTGGCCAATCTGGATGAGAATCAGGTGCTCGACCAGCTCGGCAAATTGATACAATTCGATCAGGTAGAGTACAACATGTATGTATGTCCAGCAATAACTTGTAAACCTATAAAATATTTATAACTAATAATGCTTGTATCTAAATCAATAACAATAACGATTCCAAACAAATAATACAAATGAAAATACGTGAGACTAATTTTAAGATTTTCATATTTCAGTGCAATTATTCTATCTCAAGGTTATGATTAATTTCGTATTATGTATGCGATTATAGCATTCGTTTGAGCGGAACAACGATTGTTCGTTTCCTTTTTTAAACTAAACAATCAGTAACAAAGGTAGGCAGGTACCTTCCTTAAAATAAAATATAAATATCCACTCATACTTTGTTGTAGTTCTATATTTGTTTATTTTTTCTAAATAAAATTAGTCTACAATGAGAAAGCATGTATAATTAATTAGTTTCATAGAATTTTATGGTAACATATTATTAAATTAACTTAGCATGCAAGCATCGTGTTCGTGCAAGTGACGTAATTTATTAGTAAATTAATTAATTTAGTCCCATGAGATTAGTGTAGAGACGTTATAAAAATGTTACTAAGTTAAATATTTGCATGTAGGTTTATTAACTACCTAATTATAGTTAATAGTGTTAGCCTAATAACCTCAACCATGACTTATTTTTCCTATGAGTCATATTAACAGTCCTTTATACGCAAAACTCAGCAATAATATAGCGTTCTAATGAAGAACAACATTTTTAACACGGTTAGGCAGTTTTTAAGTTTTGAGTTCCGAACATACATATACCGTAGATAGCCCTCTTTGGTCACTAAATAATCAGGTAGATATAAAATCAGTCGTATAATAAACTAGGTAATGTTTGTGCGTTCACCAGCTATCATCACAAATAGTGCAAGACCTGGTGCAGTCCCGGTGGTACATGGCGGGTGCGGTGCTCGGCGTGGTGCTGCTCTGCTTCCTCTACATCCTGCTGCTGCGCTGGCTGGTCGCCCCTGTCGTCTGGATATCCATCGCGGGATTACACGTGCTTTTTGGCTTTTGTAGGTTTTTTGAATTGAACGTGGAAATAAGTTGCAACAAATAATAAAATATGAATAATCCTTAATGTGAATAATTCATTAGTTCAGATATACCTGAACAACAAAATAAGACAGATCTTATTTGAATTAACTCCTTCTGATTATGAATAATAATCGGCATAAAAATCTTGAAAAAGTAAAGAGGTTTGAAGTGTTTGAATTTAATCTACCAGAGTTATCCATAATTATAGTAGTTTATAAGTATTTTGAAGCTATCTTTTAACTGATATTTTATGATAATATTTGCAGCAATATACCTGTGCTACAAGAATTACATTTACTACCGCGACAATCCCGTCAGTCTCATCCAGACGACGAACCTGAAGGGATACGCGCAGTCCATCTTCACGAAGCAGGAGACCTGGATGATATTACTGGTGGTGCTGGCGATAGCGCTAGCTATACTGCTCATTATAATCATATTCCTGAGGAGTAGGATTGTTATCGCCATTGCACTAATAAGAGAAGGAAGCAAGTGAGTTAAACTCTTATTTTAAATTCTTCATAAGTTTAATTCATGTAGCTTAACAATTCAGCAAATGTAGATGTAGCAAACTACTAAATAAAATCGGTAAAAGATCTCTTTAGCAATTTTTGGATAGGAAGAACTCAGTCTACTTTCGTTACTTCATTATTTCTATTAGAAGACATCTTAGAAATTTTACTTTTCTTACACCTATAAATTAGAGAGATGTTTTAAAATTACGCTAATGAAACCCTTACAGTTTTTTTTATAAAACAAAGTGTCTGTTTCCTTCCAGAGCAGTGACAGCGATCAAATCGACGGTGCTGTTCCCTATATTCCCGTGGCTGGTGCAGTGCGCGGCGATCGCGTACGGCATCCTCGTGCTCATGTACCTGCTGTCCATCGGCGACCCCGCCTTCCGCGTCGTCAACCTCAAAAATGACACCACTTGCAGCTGCGGCGACACATACACTGAGGTTTGCATCTGTATTACCTCGGATAGACAAAATCGTTCGTGAAAGTTTTTTATCATATTAAATTGGTGCAGGATTACGTGAGTTGTGACCCGGCGACGTTCACGCTGAGGTGCCGCGACAGCAGCGCGGGCGCGGGCGACCTCGCCACCTGCCGCCTCGCCTCCTGCCACTTCACCGGCCTCGACGGGCCCCACAGCATCGTCTACTTGCATCGTAAGCACAATTTAATATACCAAAATATATTTATTTGACATAATTGAGATTAATGTATTCATTTGTTTAGTGGTGAACCTGCTGGGTTTCTTCTGGACGATGTTCTTTATTAGCGGCGTGGCGGACATGATGCTGGCCAGCACCTTCTCCACCTGGTACTGGACCACGCACAAGAAGAACTTGCCCTTCTTCACACTCACTGCTGGCATCTATCGGACATTACGGTATAATTTTATTCTTCTCAATTATAAAATTGAATACTAAGGATTTTTTATAAATTAATTGCAGATTATTTGAAATAGCTTACTAATATTTTTAGTAACCATAAGCATACAAAAAAGAACAAGGGATGACCTATAACCTAAGCTCTTGGTAGTCGGTATCATGAATCATTAGATTAGACTATTGGAACTACGACTTCGACAATAAAGCATCGTTTTTTATATTTCCAGGTATCACCTCGGCACTGTGGCTCTGGGCTCACTGATCATAGCAATAGTTCGAGTAATAAGAGTTATTCTGGAATACATCGATCAAAAAATAAAGAAATTCGACAACGCGTTCACTCGCTGCATAATGTGCTTCTGTAAATGTTTCTGCTGGTGTTTGGAGAACTTCCTCAAGTTCATCAACAAGAACGCGTACATAATGTGCGCGGTGCACGGAAAGAACTTCTGCTCTAGCGCCAGAGATGCTTTCTCTTTGCTCATGAGGAATATCGTCAGAGTCGTCGTACTCGATAAGGTAATTTGAGCAACTTTTTTCTTTAACAAACTTATCGCCATTTTGAAATATTTCGTGTATTAAGTCATTTAAAATCTTCTGTTTCGACTTTGCTGCACTATCATCGTCCATTAAATGACTGAGTATGGCTTTTTAGAATCCCGTCAAACTAGAATGTATTGGAAGATTTTTATTGCAAACAAAATTGAGCTTTATTTGTTCGCAACAAGGTATAATTTTACTTTTCACGTGTGCCCATGATAAGAAAAGAGGCGGATAGTAAAATTAAACCTTGTTTCAATTATATAAAACTCAATTTTATTTGCTTTAAAACTTTTAATCTTTGCCCTGCGGCCCGGCTGAACGCAACCATAAAAATTAAGTTAAACGTCCTAAAATTCTATTATTTCGTTTAATTACTAATAATGTTTGTATTCCAGGTGACGGACTTCATATTCTTCCTGTCGAAGCTGCTGATATCTATCGGCGTGGGGTTCGCGGTGTACTACCTGCTGCAGGTGAACCTGCTGTACGAGGTGACGCGCGGCGAGCGCCTGCACCACAACTACATCCCCGCCGTCATACTCAGTGTTGCCACATACCTCATCTGCACTATATTCTTCAATGTATACTCTATGGCGGTGGACACCCTGTTTCTATGCTTTTGTAAGTATAAGTGAAAGGAATTTCCATATTTATAAAGAATTATACTCATTTTCACACACATACTTATCCTAAGAATATGTATTTTTATAGGACAAACCTACACTATGTGTTGCCCTTAGTGAGTGCGATCCAACAAATTGACTAAACCTAGATAGTTTTTAGAAAAATCGTTTTTTTTTCATTTCAGTGGAAGACTGCGAACGAAACGACGGATCGGCGGAGAAACCTTACGCTATGTCTAAAAATCTAATGAAAATACTTGGAAAGAGAAATAAGATTGAGTAATTGTTTAGATGATAAGAAGTGCCAAATATAAAAAAAATACTAGTGTTGTGACTTTTTTGGTGTTGCCACACTGTATAATTTTTCTGCCTGTTATTTTTTTAAGAATATTCTAATGTACATTGTAACTTTTGTTGATTATATCGCCCTTTTTGTATTATTAAGTTTAGATAAAACTATTGTATTTAATTTTATGTTTATTTTTAAAATAATTTCTATCCGTTCCTTGATGCATTTTAGTTTATAAAATCTTTGCAATCTATCATAGAGTATGAATGTTTTTTTATCTACAGCACCAGTGTAACGCTGCAGTGGGCCGCTAATTCTCCACTGTTTAAAATAAGTTATTTTGTATAATAATTAATTAAGTTGTTTATATTTTACATAATACATTATGAATGTGATGTGATTGGTGAAATTTTTGAATTATTGTATATTTTTACTTTTAAAATTCTATACCTACAATTTATTACATTTATAAATACATTTTTGAATCTACAAATTTGTTTTATTACATGCTATGATAGAACTAATGCCTTATTTTTTATCAAAACTAGAGAACAGAGAGAAAACGAGTTGGAAATGGATAAATTATAAAAATAATGTTTTTAACCTTATTTATTCAGACAACATATTATTTAATCTATGCTGTGTTAAAAAGGCGACATCAAGCATTGCTTCCGGGTCTAACAAATCCTTTGCATGTTCATACTTGAGGCTCTCTTCATATGCCATCAGGATACTGCTGTCATCCAGCATCATTTTTGATGCAACCAATGCAGCAATACAGTTCTTCACTCTTGCCATAATGTCTCTGACAGAAGTGCTTACTGGCTGAAAATAATCACAATCTCTATGGTTACATTGTCTCTGGTAAGATCATAGATTAGAGTTAAATGATATAAATCTGATATTTAAAAAAGCTACTTTTATTAGTGAATTTTAATTAATGTTATTTTTATAGATATTTTTGTGTAAGAGTATTTGTTATTCATTTTTTATCTACCACTTTTTGTTATAAAGATTGTTCAAAAGTATTACCTCTAGCTTAGCTTCCTCAATATTTTCAAGATCATCATCTTCGGTGGGTTCATTCTCACGAGGAGATATCCATATGTAGCCATTGTTACCAATAATTATTGAAATACCGAGAATATTGTGAAAGTGATTTTTCCTCCTTTTAATTAAAGATGGAAATACTTTTACTAAAGTACCTTGGACTAACTGAAAAAAAAAAAAATAATAATACAATTTATTCTTAGAAATAGAAGTTTAGATTAACTCAATTTATTTGACTACTCACTATAATTTAGTTATTTTCATCAGCTTAGTGCTAGAACTCATTAACTGCAAAAAATCATTATGTACAGTTAATAATAGCTATGAACTCGCCTTGATGAGATCTACATAATGCAAAAACTCACTTGTTTGTAGCTTTTATGGTTTGAACTCTATGACTGACTAAAACTTATGGTAATAATAGGACATTCAATATTACTAAAAGTAACTGATTACTCAACTCATTCCATTGGTCACTTATTGAGTTCTTGCACTAAGCCGATGTTTTATTACTTTTATAATTATTCAGTCTCATGGACAAAAATTAAATGTAACATGTGGAACATAGACAACCCTACTATATTATCTATTATATATTATCTAACCTTGCCGTACTTCAGACTCCTTGTGTGCAGAGAGAGTGAGCCGTCAGAAAATACACTCTGTACTTCAGCACTGATCAGGTCACCTTCTTCCAATACCTTTCTCATTGACTGTTCATCTTCAACTGACCTACGGCGCTATGCAATGAAAAAAACAAATTGAAAAAAAAAAAACATTTAATAATTCTATTAATAGCTTCCATGACTGCAAATAAATGCAATTCATATAATACTTATAATATCGAATCATACCAGTTCCCCTCCAGGAAGATTGACCGAAGATAACTGAAGTATTGAATCTAAACGTGAATTGGTATCCACTTTCCACCGTCGCTGCTGCACTTCTAAGACGCGACCAACAACAACGTCTCCAATTTCCCCCACATACCGACTTTTCAAAGGTCTTATGCATATCAACTTGTTAACTTTTTGCATAACACCCGCTACTGACGACTTTAAATTGTCATCTTCTGTATATGTTCCATGGCCCCTGTTTAATAAAATTTAAATCTTATGTAGTTACCTTATATAGGTTGTGGATGTTAAAAGATATATAAATTCAGCAGTTCTTACCGCATAAAGTCCTGCATACCAGAAATAATTTCTCCCGGTGTGTAAAAGCGGGGCAATTCATGACTTGTTGCAACGCAATGGTTTACACGTTCCGATGCTAATCTTATAGAAACGTGGCCAGTCTTTTCCATATTGTTTGTCATTTAATTACAACTTATCTTTATTTTTCTCCGTAAAAGAAATTATTTACAAACAACAAATCTACTTTTCGAACCAAAATAAAAAAGCATGACAATTGACAATGGCAATTTGACATAATTTTGACATTGGCATATGTCATTAACCACAGGTTAAAATTGAACTTTTGAGACATAGAACAACCACAACATTATATACTCTGTGCTATGAAGAAATTATTTATCTACGAAAACGAATACATATCATAATCTTTGTTGACAACATTCAAATCTCAAATGTCAATTTGGCAAACGGCAAATGTTGAAAAAACAGAGTTTTGCGATTCATGGTTAAAATAAAGAAAATAAAATAAATTAAATATTTTAATGGAATTTCCATCGTAGTACATTTTAAACCGATCTATTTCAATGTTAATAATTGCTTAAGGTCAAAGATAACCATGTCCGCTGCAAACTTAGCACCCATAACTGCAACAGACAGTCTCTCACAAGCTCTGAAAGCCAATATTATACCAAATCAAGAATATCTATTACAGGTAGACTCATGAACATCATTTATATGCAATTACATGTTTTTTTACATAAATTAATTAATGATAAAATTATAATATACTACAGGGATCTGTCCTAGATTCAGCGGTAGAAGTTCTTCTACATCGCCTTCGAGGGCTTTGTGACAATGTGGACGCTGGAACAGAAACTTTTGATGATCAAGAAGTTTGTTTTAGTTTACGAGACCCTAACCAACAGGTATTCAAGTATTTACCGACCACTATAAGTTTAAAATGGAGTAATTTTGCTATTTTAATATTTGTAACATTGTTTTCCAGGCGGCACCGCTTATGTTGCGCGTAAGAAAAGCGCTCGATGCACGGGACATGCCTTTTCAGCTTCGTTACATTGGTCAGCCGGATCTGGGAGACAAGAGCAGGCCGACTGTTGTCCGTTCAAGTCTGGACATTGCTTGTAGTGGCATGCTCATTGAGTTTCTTAATGAACTTGGATGTAGAATTGAGTTTGAATACAGTGTTAAAGGTAAGGATTTTATTGAAACTTTTTATATAAAACTAATATACCATGTTCTGAATATAGTTCCCATTATTGGTGAATATACTTCACATTTCAAGGAGCAAAAAATAAAAAGAAAAATATACTATATAAACCAATATAATGTTGTTTAATCTATTGTTTATTTAATTTCCTTCAATAAGTTATAAAATAAATAAAATTTATATTTTGTATAATTTTAAAATTTCCAGGTTATATGTTTAGAAAAGGTAGGATGAAGATAACAGTGTCGAAGGTGTTTAAAATATCACAAAGTTCAATGTCTCCGGAGCCAATCTCACAAAGCTATTTAGTTGAATTATCTGTGAGTATAAGTATAATTTAAACTTGTTCAATAATGTAAAATAACATCAAAGGTCTAAAAAAAACTAAGGAGGTTCATTCTCTGAAGACCACTAAAGTATTAGGCAGATTAAAAAAAATTGGACCATTAGCAAGCTATATTACATTATCAATAAGTTTACTCTCTGTATCCGTAAGGTTTCATTAGCCAATGTCACGCAAAAAACGGCCTTATGCGAAAGCAAAATCTCCGTTTTTATTGCGAACTTGGTCTAATGAAGCCTTAGGGTAAGAAATAAAGTACATCTGATATTACCAATCAGATATATTTTATTTACTTGTTAGGTACCCGACGCTCTTAGATGAAGGAAAACATCGTGATGCAACCTGCACATATTGACGAAGAAATTCAAAGATATGTGTATTCACGCTAAATAAGCGCTAGTCGTGGAGTTGCGGAAAATGAAGCCCATCATGGGTCGAACCTTACCTTACTTTACATCAAATATATTTAGATACAAAGTCCCCAGCAACAGTATAAAATTTAGTGATGTATTCCAGGTATTAGCGCCGCAAGGTCAAGATGCGATCGGTGAGGACATGCGAGCGTTCGCAGACCAGCTGCGGCCGCTGGTGCAGCTCGACAAGATAGACTACAAGCGTCTGGGACACATGTCTGTCACATAGCACATGTTCCCACTTTAGGCTGTCTCTTCAACAGTAACCCTACGACTTCATGAGACCGACTTTGTGATAAAAACGGGTTACAAAATATTTTAAATGTGACACTTATATGAGAAAAAGAAGATTATTGATGTCTCTGTTATTAGAAGATAGACAGGAATGCCAATATAGTGGAATCTTCAATTCGAATCTTGTTAACTCCTAAAATGCTGTTCTCTTCCCTGAACTCACAAATATAAATATTTATTTAGACTTTGTAACTTGAAATGCTATTTCTCGGTAGGAATTTTAGTACATATTTGTATTCGATATCTCGAATTTCAAGATCCAATCGAAGTTTTTTCCATTACTCTTGAGATTCGACTTTAAAATTTTACTGTATTTTTCCTAATATAGGTGTTACAATGAAGATTTTCGTAATTTTAAAACATGACAGCCTGAGTGTAAAGTGCAGAAAAGTGTTGAAAACTGACTCTAAAATATCAATTAGTACAAGAATTAATTCTGGAAGCCATTGTAAACTACACAATTGTTTATTATAACCAAGTGTATCCAAAAAAATGTTTTTTTTATAGGTGTTTTATCAATGGAACCTAACACTTGTAGAAAAATATAATAATTTAAACCAATCTTCTATTTTTAAATGCAATAAAACAATATTTTTTCTATTACTAGTTTTTTTACGCCATCATTCGCTTGAAATTTCATAAAGCTATGTAAAATTCTGTAAAACTTTAAATTGCAAATCAACATAAGCTTCTAATGCTAAAATAGCATCAAAGGAATTTTCCATTTACTAATTACCGTGGCAATCGTTTAGTGTTCTCTACACACCCCCTAAGTTTAGTAGTATGAAAATATATAGCTTAAAACATGTTCTGAATGTATGACTTTTTAAACAAATAGTCATTCAAAATTATGCTGACATCCAGCGTTAGGTAATTTTAGTTGACGCTTTATTATATTTGTACAGAGCAAAGCTAATATGGTAGATAATACTATAAGTTATAATATAAGAATGATAATTTTATCATAGTATTGTCAAATCAATCAACAAAATCCGGGTTCTTCTTTGAACCCTTTATAACAAAGTGGTCCTCTCCATAGTCTTGGTCTTCGAACTTGAAACCGTGTACGTAAGCGAAGTTACCGAAGTATAAACATTTGTTGTAGTTCATAGTTGTAAATTCTGTAAACAATTTAAGATCATTTTTTAAATACAATAAGCAAACTTAATTTCAGCCGGCACACAATTCTAAATCAAATCTATAGTTTGTGTTTTCACTACACCTATTGTTTTATCGAACTTAATATCGATAAAGCGACATATTTTGGTGTTCTCCCAAAAGTGGGTAGTTTAAAAACAATCCCTTTTCCGGAAAGCGTGTGTTCTTTTGCGGGGAAGTAGTCTAACGCGGTAATGTTTGTAAGATTTCGGATTACCAAAAAGAGTCCTTTTCCATTATTCACGTGAGAGATCGACAGTAAAGAAGTTCAGTTTGAACTTAGTGTCCAGCAATCTAAGCTGTAAACGGCGAATGAGCCATCGAGGTGTTAAGTAGTAGTATTATGTAAAAATATCTGTTTATAATTAACCTGTGCCCTCGAAGCAATTATAGAGATCCATTATGCAGTGGTTGTCGAAGATGTATGTAGAGTTGTCTAGTAAATTGAATGCGCATGTTTTCTGATAATAAGTGGGGCACAAGCCGCATCTGAAAAGACGAAAATTATATTTATTATCTGGATATAGAGTAAAGTTCACTCTTTAATGTACTATGTCCTAGTTTCAAGACCCTCCGGATAGGATAGTAATTCCAGAGAAAGAATTTTTAAACGTTTACCTATGACCATCGGGAGCCGGATTTCGTTTGTACACTAGGGGCCTGTCGTACTCGTATGCGCAAAAAACACAGCTCACTGCAAGCAAAATGTTTCCCTTGAGACAAACGGCATTTTTTATATGGTGATAATCTCACCAGTCCTCTTTATTATTTTATTAATGTCAAAACGAGACAGAACTAACTTTGTTTCTACATACCTAGACTCACTAAAATAAGTATAGACGCCTTCATTTCACGAGGCTTGTCATGCTAAGGCACAGTCCGATAATAATTTTAATGACTTTCCTTATCATTTAATTGAATTGATTTACAGGAGAATAATAATTTCAAATTAAATAGAAAATTTAAAGCTAAAGCAAGTTAAATTCAAAATAACTAACAAAGAAATAAACGATAGTTGTCTCAAAATAAGTTAAACGTAGCTCAAGTGGTAAAGGGCCGGAGAGATTGATCGTGAAATGGATGATCGATGGCGCTAAAGGGATAAAAGGAATCCTGTACCAGAACCTTTGTTCGGTCGAGTTGGAATTCGAGATATTTAGCCGAAAATTAAAATAAATGACAACCTATCGTTTAACATCGCACCGAGGTTTTCTGCTTCTAAGATTATGAAGTGAATTGTCTGCATTATCCAGTCGGGCATTACGAGAAATCTAATACGGCTTAAACATCTAACAATACATAAGTAGTTCCTGGTTATAAATTTCGAATGAAGTAACAAAGTTATCTAAAATTCCGGTAATGCGCGAGGAAAAGCGACAGCCTTGCAAAAGATGGGCGACGTGACAAGCATCAGGCGACGCGGTGACTCATCGCCGTTCCTTCTGTTTTCAACGCGTTTTGTAATATAACTTGCGATAATTATTTTAATGAGTACACAATCCGCCACCGCGACCCTGCCGTCTTGATAACCCTGTATGCGTAGTCCTTTTATCGTCAATTTAGATACGTACTTACTTATTATGAATATAGACCACAGTGCAATGATATGTCGAATTACATTGAACAAGTAATGCAAACGAAATACGTAGGTATACACAAAGAAACGTTTAAGGTTACGTTTCCCTAGCAATGTATCTGCTTTTTAGGTTCGTTGAGAGGGAACAACTTACACTTTTGATCCCATGAGTTTATTGATTTCGTTTTCATTCATACTTTTGAAACCGAATTGATTCGATATTTGATAGTATCATGATTATATGATTTTTATTATCTGTATCTTTATCTACCTTACTAATAAACCGTTCGTCACGAGCGTTCAGTAAGTGACGAATGTAATAAATTATCACACACTTAGGGGCTTACGGAGTGTAAACGCATTGGGCGCAATATATCATTGTTTATTGTGGTAAGGCATCATGATTCAGTTCGCGTACACAGCGCGGCCGCGGCGCGTAGGCCGCTTGTGGCGTGGGTCGGCGCTGCGATACCAGAATAAAGCCTCCTACACACGAACAGACGTTATTTGCGATCAATTTTTCTATTATTTACGTTAACTACAATATGAAATCATTAAACACATGACGAAATATATGAAATTTTGGACGTCCAAAGTCCAAATATCTTATAAATTAAGAAGACCAATGTTTCATTAATATTAAGTGTATTTTCTTAACGTTCGTTTTGTTTAAATGGATTTATATTATGATGTCAAATTTTATCGCATGGCGTGTCATGCGACTATATTATTGTCTGTCTGTAAATTGCCTTAGAGCGCGCTTAGTGCGGGGCGCGGGGCGGGCCGGCCGTAGCAGACTCAGCGGCGCTGCGTGGCCGCGCCCGCTCACCTTGGCGCTCACATAGCTAACAAAACCCTCAAATCAAACCTAATCAACTATGTTAAACCCCTCCTCCTACCCGTACAAGTAACTTAGAATATATCTTAAAAACTTTAACAATGTTAATGAAAAGATATTATTGTGTGCCATCGATTCCTTCGAGCTAGAAGCTAGTTAGTTTGTTGTAAGATAGACCTATGAAGCCAAAAAAACACCATCAAGCTGGAGTGAAGCTTTTTTTGACGAAACTTTACGACGAAACGAAACGAAACGAAACGAAACGAAACTTTTTATATGTTGGCAAAAAAAATGATTTTATTTAAATAAGTATACGTTGTAAACCTTCTTTGATTTAACTATCCTACTTATCCCTAACTAAATCCGGTTACCTATTTTAATACCCGTCCGCGCATACTTCGATACAACTAAGTAAATGAGATTAAACCGATATCCGCTCTAATTCTGTTTAAAATCCCTTTGAAATATTAAGGCTACGTAATAAATTGTAACCACTAATATTAAACAATGAACCGACTTCATTCAATCTTTTACCTCAATAAAGACTTAATGTAAAGACCCCCCGTATTCTAACAAAGAAATAGAAACCTATAAGTACAACGCAAACCAAAAAAAAAATCTTAAACGAGGTTTAGACTAAGCGCCATCTGCGCCCTCCCACCTCAAGCCCGGTGAATCTGTAAATGCCTCCTCTAGGCAAACAGTGACCTTCAGTCCCGATTCTTTAAAAAAATAAAACAAAAATATGGCGACATAAGACTAACTCCATTTACCTATTTAATTAAACTAACTAATATGTACTGTTTTCTCTTGCTATTTGTATTCTCAACGGTTTTAAGCACTTATCTATGTACCGAGAAAATAAATTATTATTGCGATTAAGACAATCTATCTAATTATATGTCTGGCAGTCTCACAAAAAGATTATTAACGAGCGAGTCGAAGGCTATGTGGCTTAAATTACGTCGCCCCACCGCAACGCACTGGAATGACCAGCTACTGTCATTCAAATGAATAAACAACAGTGCAAAATGCATAATAATTGGAACCGAATTGTTTTAAATATAAGCGTGTAGTAGCTTTGTTTCGCGTTATTAGATTTCAAGTCTTATGACAAACCCCATCTCTACATCTCTTTCTGTCTCAAGATCGTCGCTTTTATCGTCTTATTTGTATAGCTTTTATTACTTATATTAGTGCTTAATACAGTATAAAAGACATGCAAGATCCTTAACATCGAGATGGAAACTAATATTGAACATTTAGAAATTGATAAAGCTCCGTAAAAGTACATTTTAATGTCATTTTGTTAACTTTTTATATTTTTCATTATAAATTAAGTGATAGTTGCTGCCCACGTGTGTACGTCACTCACTCAAATTGCAATTTGTCGTGATCGTGACTTCGGATTATGCAAAATAAGCAAATTAGGTTCAAGGATTTGTTAATCAAAGGCACAGTATGACAAATTACCTTTGTACGGTAACATAAAATCAAAATGTACCATCTTAACATCAACATACTAAATGACTATGACCTTTTTGATCTACCTATTTATATATACTTATTTATTTAAATTACTTTTTACATATAGCGGAAAATGCATAATTACATTGTAATTTATTGAAAAATAATGTATGAACTGGTTGATTAATAATACATTGCGGCAGAATATCGATATCCTTTTGTGGTTATAATCATGTTTAGAGGTGACCTCCGTCCGGTTCTTATAAACTTTGTCGGTATAATATCGTAAGCAATTTACTAAATGGCAAAACTAATTATGTCGACGTTCGAAAGCGCGTCGTCGCTGGCGAGTTGATTCTTTAAATATCTATTAGTTATTCAGGAGAAACCTAGGCTCGTTGGTAATTTATTCAGTGAATTAAACGCGTGTCCGTATAAATACGACCTACCTCGCTCGCCATTGCACACCACGCCGTGGAACGCGTTCACAGATAAAGTATCTATCTACACATAAGTACATCCATGCAACAGATCTCATGCACTATAAATACAGAGTAAATAATAAGTATGTGGCATGTGTAGTCTACATTCATGCTGTGTTTATTTCCTTTGTTACGATTGATTAATCATAAACCACGAGATCGAGTTAGGTTATGTATTTATTATTAGTTTCCAAGAGATTTGTAGTGAGTGGGTTTCTTCCATATTTAGAACGGGGTTTTGCGTACCAATACCTTATTAAAATATTAATAGATATTTGTTCTGTTCTTGATGGATTACGCAATATTCGCAGTTAATACCTATTTTTTTTATATTAAAAAGTGGCAAACGAGCAAGCTGCCACCTTGATCCAAAATACAAATTTGATTACATTGTGGAACATTTTCTGTTGTTTTTACTCTTGTTTCCCCATTAATAAACGTATGGAGCAC
>QDHC01004541.1:834735-853309 GCA_013186455.1 Papilio dardanus tibullus | reverse complement strand
TTTTTTAAAAGAGCAAGCACAAACAAGTGAAGAGGAATATAATATAGCTATTTCGACCTTCCGTAGATACCTAAATTTATATCACTGATGTGAATAAAGAGCAGAGTTGACACAATAGGTCATTGCGGGCATCTCGTGACACTCCACACATGTAGCAGATCATGGTCGAACCCAACCACAATATATTGTAGAATACCGCAAGCATTGTTCATATTATATTATTACTGCAAGTGAATCTTATATTACTTAGGAAAGTGGTTTAATGTCAATTTAAACACAGGATAACAAATTACATTAATTAATTAACGAAAACTTAATGGACTGAGTCATTTAATACAATACAAATGAATACATCTATAACGTGAATAATATTAATCACTCTTTAAGAATTTCTATATTATTTTCGTCATTGTTATTATATTAGTAGTAGTAGTAGGGGCTATGTTTCCGCAACTCCACGACTAGCGCGTATTTTGCGTGAGGGCAGGTCTTGGATCACTCCAGCCATTGTTATTATTACTGTTATTGTTATTATATTATGTTTTTATTAATTTGTTATGGTTAGTGCCGGATAAATATTATCAATTCACAATTCACTACGATTCGTTGAACGAATATTAAAATTGACATTTAGATTGTTTACATAAACCACAAAACGGGCACTCGAGAACTATACTATTGATAAAACGTACAAATTACTCATTACAATAGAAATATAATATGTTTATAAGTATTAAAAATCTAATGGTCGAATCAATTTCCCGCCTGTATCCTTTTCTTATCATCTAATTATTTCGTTAAGACAATACCTGAACATGGATTTTTCAACATTTTTATATTTATCAAAATACTAACTGCCTTACTTTTTAGGTTTTTTAAAAAAACTTATTTATTTCGAAAAGTATAATTTAATTCAGTTTTGTTAAATACGTACTTGTCCGAAACTTTACTTTACCTTAGTATCTATTGCAATAGTTATCGTTGTTGGTAATGAATGATTCCCACACAAGTGACTAGTGTTTGCGGTAGTGGGCAGAAGGTAGATACTGGATGGGTGTGGAGTGCGGGCAACGGGCAACGGTACATTGTGCAACGCACAGGTACGCGGGGAGCAGAGGGGGACGGCGCGGGGCGCGCGGCGGGCCGGTGGCGCCTGGCCAACGGACCATGGCCGTTTATTTGTAACTCGCGCATTCGCACAAAGCAAATATAGGCACACAGAATGATCAAACAAGATCAATCGTCACTCTTTAGAATAAGTGTCTTAATTATTGCCATGATATTATAATTGTTTTACATATTAATCAATTGTGAAATTGTTGATAATATTTATAACTTTTACCTATTCAGGAGTCTGAAATATGTACGTATTTTTTCCCACGAACTCATCTAAGAAAAAAAACTATTACTTAATTTACATAATAAACTAAATAAACTACAAAATTCACCTATACCTGTATCGATCGAGGAGAAAATATGTAGTAGGTAAATACAGTACCTGGTACTGATAAAAATACCTGTTCCAAATTTCATTGCACATAGATAAGCCGATACAAGTTGAAAGAAAAACAACTTCACATATCTCAAGGACAATGAATCAAGATAACATTGCGGACATAAACCTTCGCATTCTATTCAATCTAATCTAATCGAAATTACCTTTTGAATGCAACGCGTACCGTCACCGTTTACGCAAATCGCTTATAAAGCGTAGGTATTGTACATTAGAGATTGGTGCGGGCATTGCGAGTGTGAGGCATGTGAGGCGCTGCGTCACGGCCCCGCCGACACCGACACCGGCGCTCAGGCGGATGTAGATAACATAACGCCACGTTGACATCACCCGAATGCCGATGCGCTGCACGCTCAAACACAGCGCTTTCCACGTACCACATACCTACCAATACCACTCCAGATAACGTGGGAATATTCCGATTTGCGCAATTCACCAACAAAATTATAGATTAAATTGTGTCACTATAATAATTTCCCTAATAGGTAGGTAAATGTAAATGACTTTTGAATTACTTACATATTAGTATATTTAATAATTACATGGTTATTAGTTACACGGATATTATTGACTATGTTTCATGATGATTGTTTACTCACTTCAAGTTTTGTTAGGTTTAATAATTATCGCTGCGACGTAGATAGATGTGTAACAAAGTCGGTAGGCGATGTTCACGTGGCCGCGGGTCAGTCTTCGGTGAGAGGGAACCTGTTTGCCGGACGCCGCGCCCGCGCCTCGTGGCCGCAGCCCGTGGCCCGTGGGCGTGCGGCGCACCTAGCGCGCACGCCGCCGCCTGCCCCAAGCCTCACATCTATATTCAATCTCGAAAGCTGGATCTCAAAGTTGTCCATGAATCATCATTGTGAATCTCATATTATTCAAGTATCAAACCGGTTAAAACGCTTTTTTAGAATATTTTTAAATTAAGTATTAGCCCGCAGCAATCATCAACATTAACAGTTAAATGATAAAAATTTCTTTAATGAAACTGAAGATTAGATAGGTAGGCACTAAGCACCATTAATAAGATTTTTTCCGATTAATTTTCAGTAAAACAAAAGGACAGATTCGGTCTAAGTGCTTTTTTTTGTAAAACCGTTTGCCGAGGCCCACTTCATAATGAGTAGGTGAGAAGGTATCTTCGTCGACATCGATGTCGGAACAGGTTGTGATTTTATTTATAACTTAGGTAGGTCCATTCGAAACATCGACAAAAAATAAGGTGCCAATAAAAGGACGGAAACCCATTGTTCGCCGTCATTCTGGTATTAGGAATTTAGTTGAAAAAAATTGAGGGACTCTGCTATAGAATTGGACGGCGAGGAATACAATGAGCCCTTTGTGTGCGCAGGCGCCGAACAGTCTGGCGGAGCGGCGCGCGGCGCGGGCGCCCGACTGAGCCGCGCCGCCGCCGCCGCTGCGTCTAGCGAGCGAGTCGACGCGAGCTTCGTGCATCGAGCGCCAACCGACATTCAATTTCAACATTTTGAAGTACCGCTTAATCCTGACATGAATTAATTTAATAAGTTGGTTTTTGTACGCCTTTATGAATACGTGAAATGCCGCTTTTGTCTATTTCAGTTCGTTTTTACGATAGCAAAAGGGTCGCCTTGGCGTTGTGTGCATACACATACAATGAGGCGCGTGCACGATGCACATGCAGCCCGCTCGGCGCCCGCCGCGCACACCTTCGTAAACAACGTCCATTACCAATTTAACCCGGTACCAATGCAACAGGACAGGGTTGATTTCCACTGATTGCGATCAAAGCTATCGTTATCGCACTGTAAGATTTTTGTTATATAAACGCGGTATCATTGGTGTTTCAGTGCGCGTTGTTGTAGAATTTAAATGAGTCTACAATTTCGTAATACAAAGACAAACAGCTTGGTATGTTGTGTCCTTTTGCTTAGTATTGAGAAACGCTGATACAACTTTGTTATTCGAGTGATTATATTGCGTTATATTATACCGGGCTCGGATGAGCGTCGAGTTCGAGTCGTAGTTAACAGAAGTACACACTTATTAGTCACACATCACGCCACCTCGTCGACGACGGAGTGAACGTCGTAGGTATATATAACACATGTATAATAAGTACTTAGGTATACTTGTAAGGCGATGACGAAGCGAACAGCTCTGCATTCCACGTGGTCCCGCTTCCTTTGATAAGGACATGAATGTTGTTTCTTGTCGCCGTTTCTTATATTATTACATAGGTGGAATTAAAAATACTTTGTAAACAACATAAAATGGCAAATGTTTTAAATTGTTAGACTATTGCATGTAACATATTTAATTTCTTTGTCTGGTCTTTATACATATAACCAGAGTCACAGAGTACCTACCTATTGGTATATATTTGTTAACTTTAATTGAATACAATCAATTTATTTGGTTCAGTCCATCTTTAGACGAAGTAATAACACAGTCAAATAACACAAAGGTGGTCGTTCTGACACTTTCGTCGGTACATCATTGCACTGAAAATGTATCAGAATATTTCTTTGATAATACAAAATAATTAAAGCAATTATCCGTTTTGTTCAGCTTCTAAATTCGCGGAATTGTAACTCGATATCAGTTTGTCTGCAAATGATATTTTATCCTCGAGTCCTGCAGCTTGTTTACTATGGGCATCGATTATTGCACATAGAGAACGAATGTAGTCTTTCCTATCAAGTATCCTTATAAACGGAGTAATGTTATTAATATGAGAAAGAGTATACAACATTTCTTATATTAGCATTAATACCATACATTCCTAATCAGTAACAATGTATGACTAACGCCATCTTTTAGCAATTTACCGGCAACAAAAAGTTCGTATAAAAAATACATATTTAAAAAAAAGACCCCTTCTATATTATTTTGCAAATAAAAATAGAGCTTTAGAGATCTCAGTACTTATATTTGCAACTGATCTAAACTTTAGAATGCCAGAATTGTCAGAAAACCAAAGGTATTGGAAGATTTTTTTACAAAGTTCAATTTTGTTTAATGTTTTTTTTTATGAATTGAAGTTGTAAGCACCTGTAAGTAGCAAGATAAAATGTACATTACAATTCGTAATGCACATATTTATGATCGTAGATGTTTCATATTATTGTAAGGCTAATTGGCTTACGGAGTAAAACTGTACCGATACCATTTAAGGCAAGTTGTCGAGAATCTAGTCCCCGCAGCGGCGGCAGGCGGCGTTGCTGGCGGCGGCGACCGCTTTCATTGCATGCCGCCTTCACTTACGTCAAATGTTGTCCCTTCAGCTCTTGTTAAAGCGTTTAATACATTCTTTATCTATAACTTTGTAGATAAACATTTAGTTTTAAACTTGTACTTGCATATGGCTATAGTAATAATACTTATAGATCTGTGCTTGTCGTAACGGTTTTTAATTTTATAACTATAGGTTACATATCAGTAATTATATCGAGATTTGTTACGACGTTTTTTACTAGAGTAGCACTGTAATAGACAAAACTGAAGAATATTAGTCTCGTTTAATAAGGAGCTAATCTTAACAAGCTCCAACCAACCAGAAGCTATCGACGGAATTGTATGCACAAAAAATAAACCATCTTGTACTAATTGGGCATTTTGTAACGTTTTGTATAAGGTTCGAACCGCCTGTTACTAATTTGGCGGATGTCGCACGATATCCGCCACTGCGGGGAGTTTTTGTACAGTTTGCTAAATGTGGTTTAGAGAATATTATTTTCGTAAATTTTAGATTTTGGACATCATAGTTTGTATGTTTACATTCTACTTTTATAATGGGGATTTGCACACAGGACATTTTTTCTTAAGCGCCTGAAGCGAATTTACAGGCAACTGTTATGTAAAGAATTAATGATATTCAATTTAATCTACCAGTTTTCGCTTTAGCGTTTATTACTTTTTAACGAATCAGTAAGCCGTTTTAAATGTTTTTATCTCCTAATACCTGTTTTACAATATTGCCATGCCTCATACCATTTTCTGTGGAACAAGTGCAATAAATACCGTTTGTCATTTTCATTGGTATGTCAACTTGCAGTGAATTTCGCTATTCCTTATAGTTACAAATTATTTTAGTTTCCAATCAACATGATAAAGTTTAGTGAAACGTATTTGCACAAAACAAGGTTTTTCATACAAATTTAAAACACATAATAAAACAAATTTTATAATAATTAAAATATTTAATAGTAATACTTATTATACAACTCCCCAAACCTCCTCAAATGCTGTGCACAATTTTGCACAAGTTAAAGCGGCTGATAATGGATAATTGCTTATTGATATAACATCTTCAGAATAATCAACTTCCACTTTGCCGTGAGCCATTGCACCAATTATAAGAACAATTGGCTCCTCTTTTGGTACCAAGTCTCTGCATGTTTGTACCATTTTGGAGCTAAATGACATTGTTATTTTTCTCACCCCCACAGGTAAGTGTGAAGTTATTGGATTCTTTATAACTTTCAACAATTTCATAGGTCCATCAGAAGCTCTAATCGCAAATTTATGAAGGAGTTGAACTGAAAAAAAAAAACACATTAAATTAAAGTGTAATGTTGTGTAATAATTTAAAACAGTTGTGCGTACTAAAATGTTAGATAATGGCCTACAACTTGTGATACATATCAACAATCAACTAATGATACTCACCCATTAAGCCAGCAAATCTTTTAAAAGTCCTTGGTATCCTAGTTTGTGGATTGATTTCAATGAGTACATTTTTTTCTGTGTGAATATAAACTTGTAAAAGACCAGCTCTGTTCAAAGGTGAGTCCATCAACATCAGTAACGACTGGTGAGTGATGTCCGGGCGGCACGACCCGGGTTCTCTGTCATTTCTACGCAATATACCAGCATGATCATCACAGTTCAGCAGCTCAAAACTGTTACCATTCTAAAAAAATAAAAACACAAATATAAAATTAAATTTACATAACAACACAAGAAAAATAACTGAAAAATAATAAAAATTAACGCAAATAAAGAGATATATCTTACCTTAACAGTTTCAAGTTGAGCGTTCTCTAAAATTACAATTAAACGCTTTTCCTGCTTTTTTATATGAGAAGTAACTAAATGTTTAGGTATGGGATCATACTCGAAGTCGTCTTTATTAGCAGCTAACTTCCTTTTCTTACCCATATTAGAAGACTAATGTACAGTCCCTGATAATGAATACGAGTTACAGAACTTGAAGATATTTTGAGTAAAATTGAAACTCTGCGTAAAACTTCACTTTAATCACTAATTCCTGGCTGAAATCTTATCAATCTCATAGAAACATATATTTTAAACCACAACTTAAAATACCAAAACAAAACCTTAAATCCCGCGTGCTAGAATTTGATGGAGTTGACATTTGTTGAATTGACGTATGTCAACTGTCAAATCAACATCTTTTGGATAAGTTTAAAAATATTTATTTTCAGGTAAAACATATGTTGTCTGTACTTATTCAATTACCATTTTATATTAAGCTTTTTTTTTTGTTTTGTTAAAACTAAAGTAAAATGTTTAATTAGGTTTTCAGATTTGCTTTTACAAAAAGTATAAAAGTATGTGAGAGCGGTGTCAAAAAGGTGTTTAATCTTTGGTATCAGCTGTTTTTTGATTTGCAAAACATTGCAAAAAAGATCAATCCATAATAAATAAATAAAGATACAAAGTGTAACAAAAGCACATTATGGCCAACGATAGAGAAGTTCTTCGTGAAATTTGGGATGGAAAGTTGCCCATTTGTTTTCAATTGGACCAAGAGGAAATAATGGAAATACAACAACCAGACCCTTTTTATGTGATGGTTCCGAGGCTTAGTTATTTTCCTTTAGTAACTGATAAAGTAAGCTAAATTACTGTTGCTAACTGCTTGATTGATCTACCTAGTAGGTAGCAAATGATAAAAAAAGTGAATATACTTATTAACTCTTTTCTCTTCTACTAACTTCTCAATAATTTGTTGGTTTATTCTCCACAGATGAAGCGCCACTTTCTTCGTTACATTTCACAAGAAAATGCAGACAATGAAATGTGGCTTGATTATAATGGTCAACCACTTAAGTGGCATTATCCTATTGGATTCCTATATGACCTATACTGTGGTAGTGATTCACAATTGCCTTGGACATTGACAGTACATTTTACTAAGTTTCCAGAGAGCTTACTACTTCGATGTCCAAATAAGTAAGTATTGTGTTAATTGTAACTAATAAAAACTATCTTATTAGCTACATTATGAAATTATTTAACTGTCGTATTTTCAATTATTTATTTTGGTTTTAACTCTACATTTCTACCCTTCAAATTATGTATTTTAGAGATGTTGTTGAAGCACACTTCATGTCAACGATCAAGGAAGCAGATGTCCTCAAACATAGAGGACAAGTGATGTCTACAATGCAAAAAAAGGATCACAATCAATTATGGCTAGGATTACAAAATGGTAAGAAAAAAAAAACTTTTCGTTCATAAGTTCCCAATTCCTATATTTAATACTTAAAAATATATTTTGTACTTTAACTTGTAATCTTTTAGATAAATTTGATCAATTTTGGGCAATCAACAGAAGGTTAATGGAATCACATGGAGAAAATGAAGGATTTAAACATGTTCCGATACGCATTTATTCTGATGATGGTACATGCAATCAGCGTTTAGTGAGCCCTAAGAACAATGATGGAAGTAGGAAAGTACTACAGCAGTTAATATCTGAATTATTTCCTGAAAAAAATGAAGGTATGCAACATTATTATTTTTAATATACTACAATTTCCTTGAAGTGAAATTGTAAAACAGATTTCAGACCGTTTCATCCATAAATCATCTTGGTGTTCCCATTGCTTATTTGTCCCTTCTTTTATAAAAAAACAATGAGTAGTCAATGGTCAATCTGTTGTAAATTTCATAGACTATAGATTAAAAATAATATTGTTTCAGTTAAGTTGAGGACCCACGGTATAATGATTCCAGCAGACACTCCGTTGCAGTGGCTCTCGGAACATATGAGCTATCCTGATAATTTTCTTCACATGTGTGTTTGTTAAATAAATTATGTTAAGCTTTCAATATTTATTTTAAAAAAATATGGATAAACATCCAGAAATTATTGATAAGAGAAATTTTAAAAGCTATGTGTGTAAGAAAGTGCTTAAATATAATATTCAGCATTTTATAGTATGTTTATATATTTGCTTATTGTATAACAAAATATTGATGTACAAAATCAAAATTTAAATCGACAGCAAATCCATTTCAGGCAACACTCCTTTGCAAGTTCAAGAGTCATATGTATGAAGCATAAATATATTTTTATTATTTGTCATAGTTATGTACTTTTAAATAAGTTAATAATACTAAAGAATTGATGAAACGAAATAAAAAAGATAATAGATATTCTTTTATTTATTACAATATTTACAGTTAATCAAGTTAAGTTTTTGACTAAGATATACGCTCTGGGTGCATTTATTATATAAAAAATTAGGGCTATCAATGCCGAAATAACTTCCCGTAAACAATTTTATTATCAATGCTAAAACATACCATAATCAGACATTTTTCGTTCGTATTTATGAATAGCAATAAATAGTTCAAAAGGATAAATACTCAAATATATTTACAATGGGTACAAAATGTAGCGTTTTTTATATTACAAATAATATCAAGATTTCCAATTCCCCTCAAAATCTCATAAGATTTGTAAAGAAAAAACATATTAACCTTAAGCTTGTATAAGACGGAATAAATATTTCACAGATTAAAAACAACTGTTTATTTTTACCTGTATTAAATAACCTGTTATTTACAGTAACATAAAAAGGTAAAGCGGTATTTACATAATTATTACAACCCTATGGCTTCATTAGACCATGTTCGCGGACAAAACAGAGATTTTGCTATGGCACAAGGCCGTTTTTCGCATGACATCGGTGTAATGAAGCCCTAGGGTAAAGAACAGTCAATCACATTAATTTTTAACATCACATAATTTTAATAGTAGGAGATAAAAATATTACAAAACACAATATACATATTTCATAATTTTGATATTTTTATAAAACTTGTGATGAACTACAGAATCAAAGTATTAATATTAAAAAGACAAAAAAGTTATAAGTAAACAAAATAACTTACTAAATATTATTTTTAAACTCAATTTCTTAAAAACAGAGTTATTGCGTACATTCGTTATTTATTTAAAAAAATCCAGATTTTATAACAGGTAAAGCATTAAAATACTCTTACCTATTTTTTTTATTTAGTAAATGGCCATATTTACAAATTATACACTAATTAAAAATATTTTACTGGTATAAACAAATGATTAGATCTTAATATAAGCTTTTAGCTGAGCTTTATCCAATAGCTTAAAACAATATCACAAAAGTGCTAATAAGCAGAACATTTTATAATTCATCTTTTGGTTTATACTTTTGTATAACGTAAGGAATGTGTTTTACGAATCTTTTACATCCATTGTTTGCAAAGATCGGCCGTTCTTCACTCGGCCCATATGTTACAATTGTTAGAGCATCTCTGCAAACATGTTAAATATTATATATGGAGGCTTTGTATTGGGTAATAAATGGAAAATACATTAAAATCTGCCATGCTACAACTATCTTACTAATTACAATGCGAAAGTTTTGATGGATGTTTTTTGAAGGTATATGCGAAACTGTTTAATGGATGTTGGTGACATATTACACGGATGTAGAACACAGTCTGGGAGGACACTTAGACTACTTACTTAGTTTTTTTTTTAATTTAGTACGCACGGAGTCGGGCGATAACTAGTGTTATATGAAACTGAACTCGCTACATGAGCTGGCAGCAGGGAATGTGTTAATTTTGGAAGGATAATGTCTTAAAACACTGTAATAGCAAAATATTTTTATAAATCAGTTACTTACGACATCATTTCTTCGGTGGGCTGTAAGACACCAAGTGCTCGGAACTCTGCTAAAGCACACATTTCAACATGATGCTGTTCCAATGGCAAAAATGGTATGTAGTGATCAATTAAATGCTGAGCTATAGTAGATGACTTCTCAAAACCACCTAAATTATAACAAAATAAAATATAATTTGAAATTAAATATTTTCTGGTCAAATATAAATCATACATATTATTTAATACTAGTTGTGCGCGATCTTGTTCGCGTGGAATTAAATAATATGTTACTTGGGGATAATGTAGCTTTCTAATGGTGAAAGAATTTTTGAAGCAGTTCTTGAGTTATTTCAATAAATATAAAAATACAGTTTCTCTCTTTAGATGATTATTGAAATAACATTTAAAAAAATGATGATAATTTTGTGCACGCGGCAGACGTGGAGTTGCGGGACATAGCCACTACTACTAATGATTAAATAAATAATTATGATTTACCAGTATAATATGATGTCCGTCTTATTATAGGTTCAAAATGATGGAACTCTACTTCATTTCTTTTTATACCTTTGTCATAAAGCTCTAACAAATTTGTTGCTATTTGAGGACCACCAATATTAGATATGAAAATAAATATACTATTCCTGTAATAAAAAAAATCTTGGTAATAATATAAATGCAAAATTCACAATGGATGTATTTTTATCATAAAAGATAAAATATTCCAATTAAATTGATTTACCTAAAATCAATTCCATCAACAGATTGGTGATGGTCTAGCATTGGCTTTATTGTGTCCAATATTGACGGACACATGTCATGTATCTCATCAAATATAATTAAAGACGTAGGACACTTGCTCACTATCACATTTATAGCTGACATCAAATCTTTCTGGAAAAAAAAAATAATCTCAAGTCTTTCAACATATAGGATGTTACTCATATTGAAATACTTTTGAAGGATTTCATCATGAATCAAATGTTATAATTTACACTTACTTTAGATTTTTCCTTATCACTGCAGTCAAAATCTTTCTTGCCCATGAACATCTTTACATACTGACTCTGCATGCCTTTAGCGTATATTGCATCTGCTATCATAGATGCGGCATAGTTTTTCCCAACACCAGACCAACCATGTAAACTTATGACAAGAGCTTTCTTGTTTCGACGATTCTCATCTTTTATTGAATCCTTATGAGCTACTAAAATATTAACTAACTCATTCACAAGTGGTTGACCAAACAACTTTTGAGAAAGAGACACCTTTAATTCTGTGAAAAAGGGAACGGAGTTTTAGTAGAATCTAACAAATACCAAATAAACATTTCATTGTAAACTTACTGGTTAAATTGTATGGTACATGTCTATCATTGCAACATTCGTAAAAACGACAGTAGGTTTTATCTTTAAAAGTATCGTAGCCGAGCCAACCACCACCAACTAAGGCACTGCCGATAAGTGTTGCAGCTATGAATTCGGTAAAGACGTAGTTAATATTTAACATTAATACAAAAATATAAAAAAGAAAGAATCTTAACTTGAAATAAAGCATTATTATATTTGCACTATAAAAGTATTATATACTTTGACAAATAATTTTAAAAGCTTTCCTTATATTCATTAAAAAAAACAACATTTATCTTTTGTTTTACAATTAAAAAGATCTTTTTCAGAAGTTCAATAACAATTTAAATTGACGTTATAGTTTTAGGTTAGTCATACGTCAAACTTCACTTTCAATCACAGATTACAAGTCAAGAGTATAAAATATGTTCTTTAGGACTTTTTTGCCTTGAGTGAAAGCAAAATCTCCGTTTATATCGCGAAATCGGTCTAATAAGGCCGAGGCACAATGGATTAATTATTTGTAGCAAGTTGTAGGAACTAGGAACGAACAATGCCTATTTGACTACTCTTTATTATCTGTGCTCCTTGTTTAGTTTACTTGACACCACTTGTCAAATTAATCATAATAACAACAATCACATTTTATTGAAAAAGAGAATAAACCTAAAATAATTGTAACGTAATATATTTTTGTTTTAAAAGTGCAAAAATAGGGTCTAAACAAACTACATTACGATTCATCGGTCCAAACAACAAAATGTCAAAACAATTTAAAGTAGAATCAGGGGCACAATTACTGGCAAGACTTCTACAAAAACCGGGTATTGGAAATATTTATCCAATATTATTCGAAAATGGACCGAAACAAGGCGATATAATTGAAATATTTAGCGATGCAAATATCTCCAGTCTCCTCTACGATATAATCAGTCAGTCGCTACTTCCTGTGGAGTTAGGTGGTGTAGGAGCAGGAGTTTTGATTTTTAGTACTGATGGCAACTTAGATATTGGATTTTTGATAGATACGTTTAAATGTAAACTGATAAAATGTTTAAGAGAATGTTCATCAGATTATAATTTAAGTAACTTAGATATTCTTTTTGAGGCTTCACTTCGCAGATTATTTGTTGTTGAATTATTTGATGTCACTGAATTAAATGTAACATTACAAAATCTTGAAAATATTTTACTTGAAAATTTTAATATATCTTTTGTTATTTTTGATACATTAACAGCTTTTTATTGGTCTGAACAAAGTTATAAAATATGTAGAATGGATTTGTACATAAAATCTCTGTTGAAAATAATTAAAAAAATAACAAAAGATAACAAAATCACAGTGTTATATACCAGACCTGAATATTTTCATTCATCTAAAGAATTAGAAAAAATATCTTTAGAAGAATTAAATTACAGGATACAAATAACACAAAAAAGCAATACTACATTTGAAGTAGAAGTAAGAACACATGACAAACAAGTAAAACAACATTTTAATGTCTGTGATGGATTTATTCAATGGCTCTAAACCTTTTCAAAACTAATTTATGCCAGTGTTTTGTTACATATTTAAAGTTATTATTGAGATAAGTGAAAAGTGTGCGTAAAGTTTGATAAGTAGCAGTAAGATATTAGAAAACTTTTTAAATATAAATAAGATTTGAATTACATGGTATAAAAATTAGTCTTATTTTATTTATACAATTGCATATATCCTTATACCCTATATTAAAATGGAATACAATGAAAAATAACCATTTAACATTCTACAAAAAATATCAATAATTATCAAATATTAATACTGAAAGACCATGATTTCCTAATAATAAAAATAACTTATTACAAATATAATAATTGTCAAGATGCTAATATCAGTCTTATTAGAAAACAATTAAGATTTACATCATTAAGTAACCTAAATACATAAATGCTACAAAACCATGACTAAAGAAATTGAGGTTTTCCCACTTACTTATAGTGTGGTAATAGGAATAACCAGATTCTTGAACAGTAAATGATGCTTCAAACATTACTCCTAAATAAGCAAGGTGCATTATTGTTATTACTGAAAAAATTGTGTTCACTAAAACTGCTATAAAAGTATTTTTCTTATACCTATGTTCACATTGTTTTGGACATGGATTGGCTAAACAGCACACTTCCAAAGCTGATGCAACTTTGTACCTAAGGTTATATTCTACATAAGAAAATGAACCTATGCTAAGAAGGACAGCGGACAGCTGAAAATTAAAGCCATGTAGAAGGGAAGAGATTGCATATGTTGTAAATATGGCAATAAATTGTCCATAAGGTTGGCATGTTTTAAATATGTAATTTTTCAACCACTGATGCATAGGTATGTTCCAGTAAATAACCACTTGTACTAAAGATCTTGGTAACTCTATAAAAAGTGGTTTAGTAACCTCTATATCTAAATGACAATCATTAGTTAAACCAAAACCTGCGCTTAGCATTGACACAATTGACATGCTGGATACAAAATAATGAGACATACGAAAAGCTTGAGCATCGCGGTATGATGTCAGCCACAATGTTGTGTCGTCATCAATATACCATGGAATAATACAATTGGATAAAATGAGAAACAACATTGATTGAACAAGGTTTGTAATAATTAACTTAACCCATCTACGAGACAAAAATTTAACATTTAAATTAGAAGTGTATGTATGATATTGTATCCATGGACCCAAAATACTGTTTGCTGGACAAAGTAAATATCCCCCAAATTCTACAGGATTCAACATCTCCTTGAACAAACCTCTGTCCAGTTCAATGGCCACAGATATTATTTTCATGGCTGCTATCATCTGAATGCCTCTAATTTGTTGCCACATTTTTGGATTCACAACATACACTTCACAGAGCACTATGAACAGTATTACAAAGAATGTGATAATAAAACCTCTCAATTTTTTTGTGAATAGAGTTAAAAAAGTAATGGCAAAATAAGCACCAGCAGTAAGACCTAAAGTCCATATTATAGCTGACCCTACATTGTAATATAGAAGAAAGCCGCCAATCAGTAATGATAAACAATGACGTCCATTATTTGGCAAGGATACACACTGGATTATGAAACGCAAAGTGAGATTTGCAATTATTAGATCTTTTGCAAATCGTAGTCCTTCGTACAAAGTGGGTTCGCCACATAATAGAAAATATGTCCATGTGGTCTCAATATAATCTTCTTCGTCCATATTAACTGGTTTGTACCACTAGCATTTTTGTATACTTGATATCTAAAACATATAACGTATTTTTACTTTTTCGATGCCGGGAACAAATCAGAGTTGGGTTAAAATAATAATACAATTACAAACATATTTTCACTTTTTTCCTTGATAAGGTACTTTGAATAATTTTATATTCATGAAAACAGCAATGTTTTTTCACATTATTTTATCTATTTTCCTTATTTTTATTCATTAATTTATTATTTTGCAAATCAAAACTATAATACAAGCGAAATGTAGAATAAATATTTGGAATTTGACAGCAAAACATTAAAAAATTACAGACTAAAAATATCAAAGAGTAAAATGAAATCCTGATTTTTCTTTTACTATGCCACTTGACAGTACTGTCTGTGGCTGTGTCATCTATGGTACGGTGAATATAATGCTGTGCTGTGTAATGTACTGAGAAATTATTTTTTTAATCGATAATTCGTAATTATCAATAAATATCTTGAGTATCTAAGGTATAACATCAATCCCTTATAATCTTCTTCCTAAAAAAACTGTTTATCTTAACGTTTGTTGTGTTTTTCTTACGGTTTTGACACTTCTCGGTAATAGCATTCCGCCATAGAATGGGAAAAAATCCATCTACTAGACAAAAGTGACAATTTCATGTAGCAAATGTGAATCTTATATATGATTTGAAAGTGTTTTAAGTTATCGAGAGTGCTTAAGATGGCTAGTCCATCGCCACAAAGTAGCCCAATGCCACCGCCGCAAGCTCCTAGTCCAATGGGACCGCCAACTCAAAGCCCTGCGCCACCGCAGTCACCACATAGTCCTTATAATCCGCAACATATTAATGGACCACCCCCGTCGCATGCTGGGTCTCCGGGGCAGCCGCAATTACCTAATCATATGCCAGCCAATGCTCCACCTCACACAATTGCTTCGAGTGCCAACGGATCTCCGAGTGTACCGCAACAACATCCGAGCATGTCTCCGGTCGGGCACCAACTTCCACCTCATATGGTTGGGCCGCACATACCTGGACCACCTGGTCATCCAGGGTCTCATCCGCCCGGCCCTAATGGTCATTCAAATATTCCGGCACCTTCACAGCACGCCGCTATTCCGGGCCAGGGGCCAGGTTATATGCAGCACCAACTAGGCCACATGCCTCCTGGTCAGGTATGTAACTTATAGAATTACCATCAATTTTACTAAAATTAATAAGAAGTCACCAAAAAGTGCCTATTCTCTGAAATGTACTGTAGATATATCCATTTATTGATACTTGGATAAACATTCCAAATAATAGCATTAAACCAATAAATAGTAACATTTTTTTATTTTAATAATGTAATAATTATAATACAAATTATAGATTTTTTAACTTCAATTATCAGTTTATAACTGTTATTAAATAGAGGTCCATAAATATCTCTGGCCATTGTTAAAGTTTCATATAAAATGGTACTCAAGTGTTGAGTGAGTGATTTGACATCATGTAATTTTGGCAGAATATTGTTTTCATTCTTCAAATATACTGTATACACTATTGGTACGTTCAACATCTTTTTAACCCAGTCTGCAACATTACCTGAGGAATTATCTGTAATAATAACAATTACATAACCACATTAGCGAGAGTCATTCTCTGGTCCTGACAAGCAAGCTTTGTACGGGAAAAAAACTCAGATCAGAGAGAAACTTTTGTAAGTGAGACAAATATCACAGTCCCTTGAACTCTCGTTCGACTGTAGATGATTTTATATAACAGAAAAAAAAATAGTTTATTGAAATAACACTTACAGATATATTTTTCTGTTTTTCCAACATAATAAGTAACATTGTACTTTTCTTTGACTGTATCACTTGCCAATCTGATTAACTCCATCTATAAAAAGTAAAATTAAACAAAAAATATGGTAATTTGAAAACTACACATGTCCTATGTTTTGTTATAAACAGTACTTTTTAAATCCTTGTGTAATAATGCATTGAACCAAAGATATCACTAACTCATTGGATCATTCATTCAACATTGTACATTATGTAAAATGCAAACTTACTAAAATATCATGATTCACCGACACCGCTTCATTACCATAAGGAATTGTTATTAATCTATTAAATCCTTTGATATTAATAAATGCCATCAAATCCAGAGCCAAATTATCCAAAGCAAATGATAGAGAAAAAGTTTCTTCTTCTGATAAAGGGAATTGACCAATATAGACAGCATTACACTCTTGATCAATTACTGTGACAAAAAAGGATATATTTAACCCTTAAATGCATGATTTTTGTTCCACATTTTAAAAAAAAAATTGTGTAATAGACATGTATTACTGTTTAGGAAATGTATGTATTACTGTTTAGTATGTTGTTTAAAAACAACTTTGTCCATTTAATGGTTAAGAGATATTAAGAAATAACGATTATAAAATATTTCATACTATTGTAAGATGATTTTGCAAAATGCCAGTTCCTGTTTAAGTTGACACCTTCAGCTGTATTATTATTGAAACATTCTATTTGTGGAATAAAAACTTTTTTATTTTTGGCCCAATATCTTCTCTAAAAAGTAGAATTTAATTAATATTATTATCATATTTATTATTATTGTATTTGTTTAAAATACTAACAACATTCCTGCTGTAAACATAACCGTCTGGGTTCATGAATGGTAGGAAATAGAAGTCATAATAATTTGTTAATACTTTTAAATGTTTTTTCTGCAATAACTCCTTGATGAAATTGAGTATGACTGCCGGTGTGACCCAGTCTCTAGCAATCTCACCACCCACTATTAATATTGCAACTTTCTTCTTCTCTGATGACAGTTTTAATAAAAAAACATCTCTTTTTTCAAATGTTTTGGCAATTACGATTTTTTTAAGTTCTTGATACTTTATCACATGTTCGTTTACCCAGGCATTGACAGCGTTCCAATCATAAAATTCTTTATTTTCTTCAGTATTTTGGAATCTATAAACAATAATATTGCAGCGTAAATTATAAAAAGTATCTCATTTAAAGTCTATCACAAGTACATACTCATATTCCTCAGAATATTTGGAGAATTGTATATTATTTTTTAATAGCAGTCTTTCAAATGTCTTTGTCCTGGAACCTTCGACTATAATATCCATTGGTATGATAGCTTCATTTGTCACACCATTCATAAAATAAAAATAATGACTTTTAAAATGAATTTGATAGAGAATTGATCTTTCAATTGAATTAAATGCAGTCACTTTATAAAGAGTATACTCAGAAACTATTATATGTGGTAGTAAAATTAAGAAATTTATTAATTTCTCCATATTTAAATGTAATAAAATCACTGTGGCTAAGATTTTAATGTGACTTTTGTAATATTGACATATTTGATTACTTTTTAATACTAAAGTGTTCATTGCATATTATATATTTTGTTCCAGGGACCGCCGGCTATGCCTGGTGGTCCACCTCCTCCAGGTAACGGACTGCAAGGCCCACCTGGCGGACCGTTACCACTGGGCGGTCCTCCGCCGCACGGCGTGCATCCCTCAGGACTCCCGCCGATGCCACCACATCACGTGATGATGCAATCCGGCGGACCTCACTC
>QDHC01004541.1:796838-819008 GCA_013186455.1 Papilio dardanus tibullus | reverse complement strand
CATATTATGAAATGCAAATTACCTGTAACACCAATGTAATTTGTTAAATGTACACTTTCTTCGTTTGATCTCAATTCTTCTTTCACATCAACAGCTTCATCATCACTGTGTATTATAGTTGGATTAGGTTCTAAAACTTCGCTGTACAGGGCGAACTGTTTTTCAGAATTAATGATTTTCTCACGGAACTTCCAGACGATTGTCACATCTTCAATACATTTCCCACAAATTGATGAGGGTAACTGTTTTTTGAACTCAAGTTTTATTTGAAAACATTTCAATATTTTATTTAGTATCCGTATTGCTTCTTCGTTTTTAGAAAAAAGGTTCAGTGCATGTTGTCCTTTTCCTAGACATATACGACAAACATGCGAATATTTTGGATAGGGTAGTAAACTATCAGGGTTTTCCATTTCCATTCATTAATGTTAATATAATACACATAAAACGTAAAGACGCAACAACATAAACGAATAAAATGTAAACAAACCGATTTGACAGTTTCATTTCATTGACGTTTACCTCAACGTACAGATAACACAAATGGCAGTCATGTCGTATAAACTTTGGTTTGTCGAATTTATTTCTGAATCGTTTTTATAAATAGTAACTTTGAAAAAATTTAACACCATCCTATTATAAGCTTAGAATAAATTAATAATAATTTATTTTATACCATAAAATGATTGATGAAGGGGATCGAAAGTTGCTGGTAAGTTCATTAGGTTTTTAGTCCCTTCATATTTTATTATACATACTGTTCATATAATATTATACGTTTTTGTGCAAAGTAGGTGATTTAATTACTTTAGATATTGGTTGTACTAAATACTATTGATAATACGTTTCTTTATATTTGGATATCACCTAAAATAATTCTGGGCAGATTAGCAAGATTTGTAAAAGAAATCTATATTCACTTAACACTTGGCATGCGGGCATACATCGCCGCCGAATTACGCGTCCAGCGGGCGTTTTTTCGTGAATCGCGCGGAAGACTAAATAACTCAACAAAAGACCTAACTAAAAAGAGTAACTCGACAATTATAAATTGTGGAAAAAAATGCAAAGCGTTGCCTAGGAAAGCAAACACCACGCATATAATGTCACACATACATATAATTATACCTATTTAGTAGATTTGTAGTGTTTAGCGAGTATCCACCACAAATCTACTAAATACGTATTTTTACGTGACCCGCGCTCCAGTGACAGACTGCAAAAAACGTAAAAATACGTTGCCCGCACGCGAAGTGTTAATTATAATAGAATAAAAATAAATAAAAAAATCCACTGTAAATCGGCACTTTATTTAGCGACTCATTAAGCTTCTGCCTGTGCCTTCAGTTTCTTGATGTAGGACTCCTTCTTTTGCTTGATTCTGTTCTTCCTCTCAGCCAGCGTCAACTTGCGCTTGTTCCATCTCTTCTGCTTCGCAACCTTGCTGGCTTCCTTCTTCTTATGGGATGGGTCAGCTCGGATTGCTTCATGGGCTTTTTTGTATGAGGTTTCAATCTGTTTACAAATAAATTTATATAAAAATAAATAAACAAAAAAAAAATGTTAGGTGTGGGGTAATAATGTAATGTAGCAATTACATATAATCTCTGAAGAATATATCCAGTGATCAGTAAGATATAAATGCATTCATTTTGTCCAACTTCGGACACTGCACATTCATGTAATGAACAGTAATTTGGTTGGACGTAATTTGTTACTAATTAATAAATTATGAACTTACAGCGTCAGCATTTACACCGAGTTTAATGTATTTGCCAAACTGCCTCTTGAAAGAATCTTCATCTTCTTGTTCAAGATTGCGCATGTACTCAGCAACGTGCAGACCAAAGATGTGCGCCCTAAACACAAAATAGAAAAAAACTTAACATTCAATTTATACAAAGTTAAAATATAGTTATAAATGATTAAATAGTGCTGCAGGGAAGCTAGATTTTAACCATAAGGCTTCATTAGACCGAGTTCGAGCAAAAAAGTCTTTACGCTTCGGCGAAAGTCCGTTTTTTGCGCGCACTTGGTCCAATGAAGCTGTAGAGTAAGTGCAGTGTAAATTAATTTCATCATAATTTCATGTGTTATTTCAATGTAATCAAGATCGGTTTTAAGAAACCAAAATAAAGTTTCTTTTCACAACCAATAACCTTGATATTTATGTTGCTCCGATTGGGCTGTTCGATAAATAGATAATCTATTAGTCGATGGATGAATGGAGCCATATTTGTTAGTAAAACGATTGTCGATATAACACGTGACACTCGAAATCTGGGTGAGAGAGGTTCCGAAAATACCACGTGTTTAACACAACCACAAAAAAGAGTAAATATAATTTGGAATACTATTCATATCACTTATAGCTAAAAAATAAATAAATTAAACGCATAGTGGGATTTGCTTAAAACCTCGACACATACCACCTATGGGAAAGGTTTTCTAAAGTCGATAAAAACATCACATAATTAATTAGCAGCCCTGAAACAAATAAATTACCTGTGTACTTCAGCATTGAACTTTTTAGACTCAGCATCATATCCAGGGAACCTCTTGATGGAGTGTGGCACGTTGAGGCCACCGTCCACCGCTCCCTTCATGGCGCCGAACACACGCGCTCCTGTGGTTGTGCGCGCGAGACCCACATCCAGGTAACACCTATATATACAAAAAAAAGTAATTAAATGTGTTCTTAAATGTTGGGTATTTATGTTTTGAATGAGGTGTTCAGTTAGGTTTTGTACAATATTACGTTTAGCATCAGAATCTGTCAGTCCGCCCGTTTGGTTTCATCATAATAGATAAAAATAAAATAAAAATAATAATAAAACTTGACTACTGATCCTAAAGGCATTTCAGGTAAGTCTGAAAATAGCAAATAAACTGTGACAAAGTACTGCTAATGAATGTTAAAGTTCACCTGAAAGCTCCAGGGCCATTGTCTACTGGTTCCACATTGTACTCATCACCAGTGACTTCAGTAGCTCCAGTGTACAGGGAGTCCAGCCCCAGCCGCTGCAGCAGGCGCCTCGCCAGCAACAAGCCAGTGCAGTACGCCGCAGCATAGTTAGTCAGACCTACCTATGAGTAAATGTATATTGTAGATAACACATTTTAGAGAGATTTTCGGATAATAATTGTTAATTTAATTCAGTATTGAACATATAGCAACAAGGTTTTGTGCATTTGTACTGTGCTTCAGACCGCCCGTTCTAAATCATCATGTAGAATGTACATAAAAATAATGTATGTTGAACTTGGATAAGGAAGAAACCTTCTTGAGTGCCCTTATCTGGTCTTAGCAGACATCCATAAATGAGAAACTTGACAGAAGAAACCAATATAAGAGAGATAATAGTGTCCCTTGGATTTCCATTTATCCAGGCTCAACTGAACATCATTTAAAGACAAGAGTATATTTCCAAATCAAATGTTAAAATCAGTTATTTGGTTTTCATAGATAACTTACTTTAATACCATACTGAGGAAGTTCATGAGAGTAGGCAGCACACACAATGTGGTCTCCCTCAATTCTCGAATAAGCCACCTGGCAGGTGACATCTTTGTTGGACAAACGTACAATAAGACGGTATTTAGGAGTGTTGTATTTGTTCTTGTCCTAAACCAAAATAATATCATTAGCAGACATGAAAATAAGAAAACAGTATCGACAACACCGCGATGATCAAATGCGAAAAACCCACCTGAACAACAAGGCGTTTGCGAGCGTAGTAGTCAGTTTTACCTTCACGACGCCTCTTGAACTTGACTTGGTACCTCTTGAAGTACTGCTTATTCTTAACTACTTTCACGAAACCCTGCCAACACGATTATTTATTATAATGATTGCGATAAACCCATCACTGTGTTTAGGTATTTACTGATTCATCAGAGACACTTTATAATCAATAACGCTACAGTCGAATACAAAACAACCAGATTGTACACATAGAACATGATATACAATTAGTTCGTTTTGGATCTCCTGTGGCATCAGATGACGCGCATGTGTCGAAATTTCATCATGTTTTATAAGTTTGCAAACGGTTAGCAAGTATAGAACTACTGCTCAATGTTTTACAAAACAATACGTAAAATATTGAGCGTAATATGTAGGATAACCTATCCACTTTTTAACACGGAATCATTCAGTAAAACAGTAAAATACAATACTTTTCTGAGACATATTTGTTCGTTAAATAATAACCAAGTCTTATTTTATACTCTTTTACTCACCATTTTCACAAAATGATAAAATTCCAAGTAACTCGGTTACCCACAGAAGAAGGTAACCGGAAAAGAGTCTTATTTTTTCACAGCAAAATGACAGCAGAACGATTGGTGTTGCCTCACCATGTTCATTTTATTTATTTTTTTTTGTTGAGATTTTATGGCCTGGTAACAAATTCATTTTATTTATGGTGTTCTAAACGAGTAACAAAAAAAACAGTTTATAATTTAATTTATGACTAATGAACAATTTATTCCCTTACAGAACATGAGTTTGTTTTTCGGTATTTTCAAATAGTTTAATCTTACTTAACTTTTCATCTTACGGAACGTTCCAACAAAAAGTGAAACTATACCTAGAATTTCTTTTTTTTTCTTCTTCGCACTTCTGAAGTTCATCTTCTTTTTATAGTGTCTTTTGTGTGCATTCCTGTTATTATTTCATTTGTTTTTTTTTGTTGAGATTTTATGGCCAATTTCATTTGTATTTCGGATGTATTATTGTTATTTATTGATGTTAACTTTAATCCACAATCCACCGCAAGCAAAGCGCAAAGTAAAAAAAAAAAGCTAAGAAGTAAAAATGTGTCTATGAACAACCTTTCTGGTAAAGTTAAAACATACGTCTATGGCCATAAAATCTCAACAAAAAAAAAAACATACGTCTATGGTTCGTTATGGCTTCCTCCTTTTCATATCCTGAATTATTTTTGGCGGGTTTTATATTTACCTTGCCCTTTTTATATGAAAAAAGCAATGTTTTTCGATATTATTTAAAGTTTTTCATATACTATAGTTATGTATTGATAACGTGCACAGTTTTATTGCCCGTAGTGTTTTTTTATCCTCGTGATGTTACGAATCTCATGTAAAATATTGATTATTTTTTTGTGTCGTGAAAATCTTTTCTCTTTAACAAGTCTAATTAGATTTCGTATTTTACAGTGTCGCGTCGCGATTTTGCCGTTATGCTTCGCATATTGTCGGCATCGAATGGGAATTACGAGGATTGGAGCACTGGGATAATGAACAGTGTTATATAGTTATTTCGAATCATCAGAGCTCATTAGATATTTTAGGTAAGCTGTTTATCATCCGAACAATACTTCAAAATTACATTCTACTTACACTTATTACTCCTTTTAATAGGTATGTTTGAGATGTGGCCGCGAATGAAGCGGTGTACGGTTGTAGCAAAAAGACCGCTAATGTTCGCTGGAGCATTTGGATTCGGGGCTTGGCTTTCTGGTCTTGTCTTCATCGATAGACTTAAAACTGATAAAGCTCGACGACTAATGAAACAAGCCACTGACAGAGTTATACGCGAAAAGGTATGAAAAATATTCCTTAAATTTACTTAATCCTCATAATTTACTGTATTTTTTTCTTTTTCAGACTAAGTTGTGGATATTTCCTGAGGGCGCAAGATATAACAATGGTAATATACAACCATTTAAAAAAGGGGCATTTTATCTAGCCATAGATGCCCAAATACCCATAATGCCTGTTGTTTTTAGCCAATACTACTTTCTTGATAATGAGACAAAAACTTTTGAACCAGGTATGTGAAAAAAATATTGCTATAAATTCTAAAAAATAAATTTGCTAAAGCATTTAGTTACATTTCTTTCTGATAACTAGAAGTTCTCAAAAATGTAATGATAAGAGTAATTTTTAAAGTTATATTTTTTCTAGGGAAAGTAGTGATTACCACGTTGCCACCAATTCCAACAATAGGTATGACTCGCAACGACTTAGAGAGTCTGTCTGACCTGGCTCATCAAAAGATGATTGAAGTCTTCAATGACACCTCCAAAGATTTAGTTAAGCAAAAGAAAATCGCAATTTAATTTTAAATATACTGTGATCATTGTTTACATCATTAGCATTACACTTTTGTTATTGTTATTTAATTTTAAGTTATATTACTAAAAAGGTAAATGTTTATTTGCCAAAGCAATGTTATGTTGAAGTGATACATCTAGTCAAATTTATTGATCTAATACACATTTATGATTTATTAAGGATACAAGTATTATTAAGAAAAATGTTATTTATTTTTAGCTACTTTCATTTCCACTGTGTTTAATTAGAGAGCAAATCAAACAATTTGTGTGATGAAATTGTATATCAAATATTTATTAAGATAAATTAGGGAATAAATTTAATTGCAAATTACAATTAGGCTGTGTGTTTCCAATGAATACATTCTACAAAATGATGTATGCAGTTGGAATTAGTTGTTAATTTTTTAAAGGTAATCATTTTAATTTTAAATATTTTTATGAACTGAAATAAATCTTGCCATTTTAAAGCTTAAAGAAGCTAAATAATTTGTATAACCATTTATGCTAGTCTTCTATATTGCATATTTACACTTACATATGTCGAAGGCAAAATGTATATTGCAGGCATAATACATTATGCCTAGGAAAGTTGCAGAATAACGAAGTCAAATTAAGTTTTGTTCAATCATGATTTGGACATTGGTCGCAGTTTTATGGTGACCATGAATAATTATAATATTTATAATAATATGGTATAGTAAAATTAATTTGGTAGTGTTTTGTAGAAAAAATAAAATTGTTTCATACTCTAGTGCTACTAATTATAAGAAACAAGTTTGTTCACACTTGCTGTTTTTGCAATAATCACTTTTTTATCATGGAAAACATGATCCACAACACAAAACACATTTTAGATTGTTAGTTAATTTTAATCAATTAAAAATTTTTAACTTAACATAACCTATCTAGTTTGTTTTTGATATTATTCATGTTCTAAACCAAAGCTAACTTTTTTTTTATAATTTTAAAACAATAAAAAAACTTTATAATAATTTAGGTAAATATAATAAATTCCTATATTTTCATATCAATTTTATAAATATTTGGGACGATTGCTAACGTCCAGCATTACCCTATACTATTTAAAAAATTCTCACTAATATTTTTGACCATTAATAGTCTGCAGAAGTCGTCCGAATACCAGATTTTATGGACACAATAGTATATTTACATGTCAGATAACCTTGGAAATTCTCTACGACTGTTAAATTGCATTTGAATACGATTAACTTATTCTTAATACGCTATAGTAAATATAGTTATTATTTTGTTAATAGCCCTTTGAAAACATAGTATTAGCATTATTTAAAAACAGCTGCTTTCGCCATTTTGTTTGTTATGATCAACGGCGCCGCCTGTGGTAAATAACGAAAAACTAAATTCTTAAATTTGCCTAGGCATTATGTGAACGTCGTTTAGGCATATTACATAATGCCGACTGATCAGGAAAATTTAATTTTGCCTTCGGCATACTACAATTTGTCGAGTCGAAATCCGGCATAATGTAATCAGCCCGATTTCTACATTTTGCTTTCGACATATACATTATAAGTTATTATAAAAAGACAGTTTAGTTTTATTTGAATGTAACAATCACTTTGTTTCAATAAATATTTGAAATCGATTCATGTTTAATTCCAATTTTCACCCCAACCCTCGTTTTCGTCACAATCTTCATAAGGAATAAAGTTTAATTTGCTACTTATATCTTCTAATTTGTCTGTTTCCGTCACAACGTTTTGTTTCTCTATCACTGGCGCCATATCCGCAAAGAAGTCAAACTCTTCCACATTTCTCTTAAAATCTATTTTTGCACTTTTTATGTCCAACTCGGAAATATCAACAATATGTTTTTTTGCTTCCATGGCTGCTTTTTGTAACAATGTTCTGTCAGTTTGTGGTTTTTCCACAGAGATGGAACGTTCTGCTTTCTCTATGTGATTGTCTTTATTAATTTCACTATTACTGATGGAAGAATTGATAAAATCAACATCATCAATTTTGTCTGATTGCAGTGTTAATTGTCGATTAGTGTTATCCCAATCATCCCACTCTTCCTCAGAATCACTTAAAATACTTGTGCTGGGTTCAACATTTTTAATTTCATCATGTGCTTCTCCACCTACAGGTGTAGGTCTTTCATTTAATGCTATAGTTTTTTCAAACATTAAGGAAACATCAGTATCATAAACTTCAGAACAACGGAAATCACTTAATGATTTTGGTCCATATATCACATCTCTGTGTACATTAGATGTATCAACTAAGATACTCTTGGACTTAGGTCTGCCGTCAGTAAAAAATTTAGATCTTTTACCTCCTATCACAGTATCTGCACCCAATATTGGTACTAATTCACTCAAACAAACCAAAGTGGAAGCCACTAAATTATCATCCACATCTTTAATACCGAGAAGTAACTGAAACAAATAATATGTTCAACATTGGTATAACTAATTATTAACAACTAACAAAAATAAATTAACAACAAATACCTCGGGTAAGATATGCTGAGAGAGTTCTTCATGGGAAAAAACATGGACAAATTTAGTAAAGTGCATTAAAAGGATCATTCGGACTTGAATATCTCTTACACCAAATAACTGTAGTAATCTTGGCTTAACATGCTCCTTAAACACACCTAAGCTAAAAAAGCCAGTTGTATCTTCATTCTGCAACCTTTCTGTAAGAATTAAAATGCAAACTTTAGTTAAAAATAAACTAAATAATCTTTGATAAATGTATGAGGCTCGTACCATTTTTAGGTTTCAAAATGTATGGAATGACATCTCTTCTTGCCGTTGCATCCAATAGTGTTAACCTTGACAGTAATAGTCCACCAAGCTGCTTTGCAACAGTTTCTTCATCATAGTGTTTCAGATTTATTAGAATGTTTGAAAAAAATTGACTTTTATCTTCTTCTTTTTTTAAAGGCAAATAGTATAGGAATTTGTAAATAGAAATAAATTCATGATTAAAAAAGTCATGTTGCAAAATTTCAGATAAATTTGGTCTATTTATAGGATTGCTATTCTGAAGGGAATCTTTACAAAATGTTTTAAAATCTTTCAAGTATGGAACATCATCTGGAAAGTTACAAATAATATAAGAATAATGTGACTTAAAAAGTGTTTTTAAACTAGTAAATTGTGAAAATAGTTACCATCATTCCGTCCTTTGAATGCATCAAATACTAAAACTGCATATGCATATTGATCTACCTTGGATATAAGTTCTTGTGACTCTTCATCTGGATCTATTGCTTTGTCATATCTATATAAAAAAAACGTTATACCTTATTTACATATATTTTATATAATACATTTTACTTTCACACAATAAAAAAACTCTCCAAAATGACTGCCTTTTGTTTTAGGCCATTAAACCACCTGTTGAGCAAGAGCTTCTTAAGATGTTGGTTGAAGCTCTATGCTATTATCAATCTATCGGAATAATAGCCAATTTCATATGCCACATGGTGGTAACCTCCTGAGCTAAGTCCAAGTATTTAAAAAAATCGTTCTCAGCTTTCATGAGGCAACAAATACAGTAATGTAGACTATAATTAATATAATTATGTATATACCTGTGAATTCTAGCATGTTTCAAATATGAGGGATTCAAATCAGTAAATGAACATAAGTATTGCAATCCTCCGAGCTTCCACTGACCATCACCTGCTACATATATTGAAGACACACTGACATTATTATGCGACACACCAGCCTAAAATTTCACAATTGAAAACAAAATATACATTAAATCAAAATAGTTTTAATTGCTAACTTTACTTTAGAGTAAAACTATTTTTTTATAAGAAAAGGAAGCAGGAACACCGAGGTGATCAATAACGCCCATGGATATCTACAATACCAGAAGAACCACAGAAACACCTATATTATATTCTCATTCAGTCTATAATTAAAAATCTAAGTTACTCTGAGTTCTATATATTTATAGATGTTTTTTAACATACTTGTTCATGAAGAAAAACCAAAGCTCTAAGGATGTTATTTAATCCAATACAGATTTGTAAAGGCGTTTGTTCATTTAAAACTTGTGATAAAGGTTGTACAAATTCTGTAACCAAATGAAATGTCTTCTGCTGCCATGAGGACACATATCTTACAATACACGGATGTCTATATCTCAGAAGGTTCTGAAAAACAAAAATATTAATTAATTAAAAGATTTTTTAATGACTTTTTACTAATTCAGAAGTAACGTACATTAGAATATTTTTCCAACGGCGTTGCTGTTGTCCATAAAGGACCCGAGACAACCTCTCCTTTAAAAACAGACACGGATCCATCATCTTTTAAACTGAAATATCTACAACTATCACTAATCGTTGCTTGATAATGTGACCAAAAATCTGTCGTTTCGGTGGGTCTCTCTTCAATTTCGAGGCCGCGTAAGTGAGAGTTTTCATTCCCCATCATTGATAACTTTATAACTATGTGATGTAATTTTTTTTATGCTTCAGTCGATTAAACATTGTTCATTATTATACACATAATCATTACTAAATAATTGTGATAATATTGGTGTGGTGATAATGTGAAATACAATTTATAATTTATATGTGGCTTTCTGTTTTAACCTGACATTCGACCTTGTCAGTGACAATAACATATGTCACTTGTGACAGTTTTAAAACAAATTAGAAACGGTACCTATTTAACACGGATGGATCCTTTCGTTACCTAGTAATTGTTTTCAATAAATGCGTATAAAGTGGCTATTTACAGACGAATAACTACGATATCTTGAAGTAATAGCATGTTATGTGAGTAAATGTTTACATCTTAGTTTACATTCACTAAAGTTATTAAACTGACCCAAAACTGTACAAGCCAGAAGAAACAAACATGTCAAAATGACATTTCTATTTGACAAATATTTAATTTTGAAAGATCTTCGACTTCGAGAAAGATGGCTTCAGCTTTAGTGAAGAAAATATTAATATCTAATCCTACTGGTGTTCGCAAGGCGGCCGAAATATTTTGTAACGCAACTAGAAACCGTAATGTTCTTAAATTATATTTCTGCATATTATTATACATGCTAGGTGTCATTTTAATGTCGTTACGTCACATTTTGTACTTTTAGATTGGAACTATCAATACAAACCTGGTCCATATCCAAAGACGCCGCAAGAAAGAGCGGCTGCTGCAAAAAAGTATGGGATGACTACAGAAGAATATCAACCGTATCCAGAACACATGTGTTACGGCGACTATCCCAAACTGCCTGACATTGGTTCAGATTCTAAGGATCCCTACTATCCTTATGATCAACCCGAGTTAAAGAGGAATTTTAACGAACCGGTATGTAACTTGCTTCCCGCACTCGTGTAGGGAACAAAGATTATAAGGTTGAATCAATCTATACTAATATTATAAAGAAAGAAACTCTGTATCTTTGTTTGTATTGAAATAACTCAAGAGCTACGGGGTCGATTTCAAAAATTCTTTCACCGTTAGAAAGCTATGTTATCCCTGAGTATCATAGGCTATATTATTTAATTCCACATGTACGAAGTCGCGCACAACAGCTAGTATCATATAAATACATAAATAAGTACCAACTTTGAGTTCCTTCTTACCATTTTAAACTTTATGTAAATATTCAATGTTATTGTGTACAGATTCATGCCAGTCAAGAGCTATATGGTGAAGATCGCTATGACATTAGCATGAAGCCAAGGTTCAGCCTTCCATATATGTGGGCATGGTTTTTGGGTACTATAGGTGGGAGTCTTGCTTTGTACCTATTCCTGGAAAACTACAAGTTTGGAAGACCAGTCACCATTAAGCAATATCCCAAAGATGGACCCCACTATCTGTTCTGTCAAAAGTAGAATTTGTTCAACAATTAGTTGAAGCTGTAAAGCTTTGGAAATTAAATAGCAATAAAATATTACAAAAAGTTTTTTTCTTCTTTATGTTAATAACAAATGTAATATGGATTGAATTAGATGGATTTTTGTTTAAAATACAAACTTGTTTTAATTACATTTTGGATTATACTCTGTGAATATTGACAAGTGGTCAAAGCTTTTAAATTAGTCAAACGTCGATAAGTGAGAAACCTCTATTAATGAGATTCAATGTCTGGACCCGATGAGCTACCTCTAAGTGAGAAATTTGGATTAGAGAGGAACCTCTATAAGCAAGACATATCACAATCCCTTGTTCTCTTCTCACTTACCCAGTTTCAACTGTATAACAATATTTACTGATTACTGTATGATTTTAGACAAGTAGGAAAGGAACAAGGCCCACTTTGGGTCATTGTGTCACCCTAGTTTATTTTTTAGTTAGGAAAGGACTGAGTTGATATTCTTTTAAGGGTTAAAAAATTTAAAATACAAAGTTTTTATTCTACTTGTATATACTTGTGAAGTATTCATCTTCTAAGTCATACAAATCAGCTGCAATATCATCTCTCAGTGACATCAATTTTTGATCACATTCTTGTTGTTTTGTACGAAATAGTTTAGAGTTTTGTGTAATAGCTTCATTAACTGATGGAAAATCATTTAATATTAAATATTGCTTGATATCTGAGACTAGCTTCATTAAGGATTCACCGGCTCTCACTGAAATGTTAATATATTATTTATTTATTACTTAAGTAGGATTTTACTGTATTTAAAAAAAAGGGAATGTAAATATACCTATATTTGCCGCTCTGACTTGCATTTCAAAAGTGTCTTGTTCAATTTGTGTCATCCTGTTTAGTTGTGAATCATTTTCGCCTTTAGCGAGTTTAATTATTTCTGAAATAATACAAATCATATTAATTCTTAATTTACATTTCATATTTATCTACAAAAAATCCAACCAAAGTTAAAACTTCAAAGGGAAAGACAATAAATACACTGGAAGAGTGAGTGCTTACTTTGTGATATCTTTTCATAATTATACAATGCAAGGTAAAGTAAGGAAATTATGCCAGGTTTAAAAAGTCTTAATATGTTTGGCTGAATAGTACGCAGCTCTCACCTTCAAAGTTTTCCAGCATGCTTTTGACATCTTCCTTTAGTCGAGTTGTATAAGATTTCAGAAGAGCTTCTTTGTTCTGTGGTAGATTTCTGTGCATTTTGTTTGAATCTTTCAAGATCGAATAAATTAATTAAGATTTATGATAGTACACTTGAATCTAATAAAATTAGCGGTTATTTATTGATATCCAATATTCATTTACTTATTATTAAATTGCTCAATAACAATATTTTATTTTCAATTCTTGTTTTCAGTCGCTTTATCAAAATAAATAACCTAAACAAAAAGTGACTTATAGATAATGACAGTGACAGATGAATGACGGCTGAAGGCTTTTTTTAGTAATTTTAACGGCCTTGGATACATGTCCTTTTAGACAACAGCTCAAGGCTTCAAACTAGATCTAACTTGTAGAAAAAAATAGGTAAAATTGAAAAAGTTTTTAGGTAAACTATTATTTGTTATTAATTATCCTTGAATAACGTTCCTTCTTTATTCATATTAAGTTTCAAGAGTTGCAATAGCTTTAAAAGCCAATGAAAATACACATTCTTTGCAATGAAATGCTTTATTGCTTTTGATCAAAAATTAAAATTTAGTTTGTGCAGTAAAACGAGCATATTCCTTGAGTCTAATTGCATTGATATTAATAAATCCGGTGCTGTCTTCAGGCGAGAATCCTCCGGCAACATCCATTGAAACCAAATCCTTATTGTATAAACTAGTAGAACTTTTCCTGGATAGTATCGTAACTGTAAGATAAACCAATATTAGTATGTATTTGGACACAAGTATAAGCTCTAAATAATTAATTTTACTTGCTGTATTAGCTAAAATAATTTAAATTACCATTTCCTTTATAGAGCTGTAGGGTAACTTTGCCACTGACGCCCTCTTGGGACAATTCTAGACATTTTCTTGTATATGTCGCTTCTGGAGAGAACCAAAAGCCATTGTATACGAAATCAGACATTTTCTCTTGCAGATATTTCTTCATCCTAAAATAATGTTACACACATTTGAATTACTTCGTACTATGTGCCTAATTCTATGGAAGGCATTGAGGAAGGCCTATGTCCAGCTGTGGGCATAGAAAGGCTAATGATGATGATGTGCGTAGTTCCTTTGTTTCATATTTAGACTGCATCGAAAGTCTTTCACTCTCCTTCAATTCAGTTTTATCTTAATAAAGTGTAAACATCTTTTATCAATTTTCGCTAGTACATGATTTGACCTATTGCCATAGTATGTGGTATTACCCACAAGTCGGTGATAACTTCTTACACTCTCTTTTATCTCGATTGATATGTCGACCATTTTATTATAGCTTTAATGAAATGCATCTAGATAAGAAAATGTAATATTTTTCCCGATGATCATAACTATTGTATTACCTTAGTACTTCCCTGTCCAAAGCAAATGCCTCAAGATCGAGATGCGCAGCGTGCAGAATTGTTCCAGCCGGAGTCTCGTACAAACCCCGCGACTAAAGAGAATATAAATCACAACAGTTAACTTTAAAAATAAAACCCACCGACTTGATAATCTCCTTTGGAAGTCGGTTAAAGATAGTTGTAGAATAGTAGGGCAGAAAAACCAACTCACTTTAAGACCCAAAAATCGATTTTCCACAATGTCAATCCGCCCCACGCCGTGCTGACCTCCAAGTTTATTTAGTGTTTGAACCATGGTTAGAGAATCTGTTAATTCCATTGGTTTGGCATGACCGCTCGGTATCACAATGGACACAGGTAAACCTTTATTAAAAACAATGTCAATAGTGCTTGGATATTCTTCAGTTTTGTTAAGATCACGAGTCATCTTATAGATTCCGGAAGGTGGAGCAACTCCAGGGTCTTCAAGGACACCGGATTCATAACTGCAGCAAAAATAAGTCTAATGTTAGTTTGGCACATTTTTGAAATCTTTTTTCGTCGTTTTTTTTTTATTTAATGTCCCTTTTATTTCGATTAATGTCCTACCTTATATGCATAATGTTCTCATCCGTTGACCAAGGCTCTTTGGGTGTTGCTGTAACTGGTATGTTCTCACTCTTTGCGAATTCTATAAGATCGCTTCGACCTTGGAATCGTTCGAAGAACTCTGGGAGACGCCATGGTGCTATTATCTAAAAAAAATGACTGATCAATGTAATATTTTATTTTATTTAAGTTGGTTTTGTAATTTTTGAATCACCTTGCCTTCGGGCCATAGTGAATACACACTTAATTCAAATCTGACTTGATCGTTGCCTTTACCAGTAGCTCCATGTGATATATACCTTAAAAATAAACATAGCTTTAATTTATCATTTTCAAAATATTCAATTTAAATAAAGTAAGGACGTACTTGGCGCCTAGCTTTTTAGCGGCGTTTACAATTCCGACGGTAATGCAAGGCCTGGCTAAAGAAGTTCCGAGGTAGTACCGACTCTCATAGATTAAGCCCATTTGAATAGCTGGCATCATATAATTGTCGACGAATTCTTTACGTAGATCTTCTATTATTACCTAAAAACAAACATCTTTCAGCCATACAGATTTAAAAGGAATCAGAGTTAATTCGGTTGTATAGAATAAAAAATCTTTGATCAACTTACATCCTTCGCTCCGATGTTTTTAGCTTTCTTTCTGGCTTTTTCAAAATCTTCATCTTGACCGACATCAGCCATGTAACAAACGACATCGTAATTTTTTTGTATCAACCTGCAGGTTCAATGATTTTATGAATAAATATTTTTTCAATATACCTTGTATTGACATAATATTGAAAAAATCCTAGTAATTAAATTATTTTTTTAAATTAAAATATTGTTTCTAAAAACGGATACAATTAGGGATTTTTTTAGGCAACAACATCACAATTAATAACTGTTGATCAATAGAAAAAAAAAATACCATTTTAAAATACAACTGGTGTCTAAACCGCCTGAATAAGCTAAAATCACCAGGTCTTTAGCCATTGCGAGTACTATTATAACTGTCCAAGATTTTGTTAAGAATCATAAGTATCTAAACCACTTTATTTATATATAATGTGATAACCTCTAGGTCAACCGTATATCTTCAAACCAAAGGTTCATTACCAAGAGAATTACATGTAAAAGAAAAAGACCAATTTAATGATTTAATTAATTTAATAAAACGTTTAACATTCGAATACTGACAATTGGTTTAGGCTTAAGTAGCGTACCTCTACATAATTGCACATAATGGTCACTAAACCGCTATTTTAATGTGATTCTATTCAAACTTTCACTGCATTATAACATTTAAATAATTTTCCAGTGTAGTAACAAATGTACAAGCGCGGAAGTTGGTGGTGTTCCAACTTCTAAGCTGAATCTAGTCGTTTGAACGTTTCATACGCATTCAGGCGACGCAGAAACGATAACCAATATGGGGCTATTAAAGTTACTAATATCCCATAGTTTACGCAACTCACATTACTTAATACCTATAACCCTAGGACTTCATTAAACCGATGTCACGCAAAAAACCGTCTTACGCCGAAGCAAAATCTCCACTTTTATCGCAAATTAGGTCTAATGTAGCCATAGGGTAAGAAGGGGCAAAGTTTGTCTCGTTAGGTATTATATATGGTATCATTAGGATGGTATTATAGGTGGTATTAGGAGCAAGGCAATTTTTCTTTAAGTGGAACACCGCGGTTTTTCGCGACTGTACATTAAAATGGTACATTATAACTATGATTAGTTTGGGGCAAAGCTAAATAACTTATATTAAAATTTTAAATTCTATTTTCTATTAATGAAATAAATTCATAATTTATCTTTAAAAGCAGCTCCGATATTTTATCTATAACTATATTACAGAGCGATCGTTATATTTTACAAGTAGTTGCAATCCATATTTTATATTTTCTTGTTTTAAATAAGGTCTCGTCTGTAATATTTTATTTGTAACTGCAAAAAGTTGAGTTGGATAACCCTAATGTTATGAACTTCACATATAAAACATAAATATTTATACATAAAATATATAACTGATTATATATTTATAACTGATAAATATCATGTGACAACAATCGTTTATTTGTTTGGAATGTTTTGATAACGAACATGTATATAAATAAGATTGAAGTATTTTTTTTAATATTAATATGGTTATATTTTATTAATGAAGTTTCATTTCATATATCTAATAACTGGTCAAAATAACGCTAAGTAATTAAGATTAAAAATAAATGTATAAAAAATAATATGTTATTTCAGCCCGTAATCATATTGGTTATTAAAAACAATTATCTACGATTTAATAGAGTTAAATATGTGAATAACAATATATTAGACATATTCCATAGATTAAATAACCTAAAACATACTTAAAAGCAACGCAATAACAGCCCAACAGGAAAATATATGTCCAATGTTGGACAAAATTCCTTTTTTTACAACAATAAATATTAACAATATAAATAATTTAGGATCAAATAAAACAAAATTTCAAAACAATGTCTAAAACTTGAGGAAATATTAACAGTATCCTTTGTATGAACAGAGTACTATCGAACCTTGAAGGACCACGATTTTTGTCTTGTTTATAGAGGTTTCCCTCTAATCCGAGTTTATCGCTAATCCAAGTTTGACTGTATATTAAAATTAATGTACTAATAAATGATTAATACTTAATCTATAAACATTATAAGATTTTGAAGAAGCGGACTTGTCTATGGTCAGCTGAGTTAAGTCGGCTACGGCTCAGTTTTAACTGTACAATTCAACTGCGCAGTTGAAACTAATGTGTGTAGGTAAAACTGAAAACTTGTACAGTCCGACTGTGCAGTTCAAATTGACGCGAGTACGTTAGTTTTAACGGTACATTTGTAGCCGGCTTTAGAGAAAATCATTTTTTAATGTAAATTATGTATGAAAGTGATAGTAAGTGTAAGCTAATACAGGTTTTATAACATGTCCTGTAACTATTAATGTAAGAGAAATATGAAAGTTTTTAATAAGTATTATTTTGCCTATATTTAGGCGCTAAGAGAGTTAAGGTCAGCTAAGAATGTATCCGGAGTGAGGATATGAGAAGAACCGATGATGACCTCCCAGTTCTTGAGGGCGGCTGTCACTTCGTAAGCGCAACGCACCTCAGAGAAACATATACCTGAATAAAAAAAAGTTTATAAAAAAACAAGTTGTCGCCCGCGACTCCCTTCGCGCTATAATGATACTGAATAGTTTTTCTTAACCCTACTGCTTAAATAGACCGATGTCACGCAAAAAAAGGCCTTACGCCGAAGTAAAATCTCAGTTTTTTGCGCGAACTCTGTGTAATGAAGGCATAGGATAAGAAAAACTTGGTAAGTAGCCTATGTTGTACATTCAGGCAAAATTTCATCGAGATCCTTTAAGCAGTTTCGGAGATACCTTTAAACAAACAAACATCCATCGTATCTTTCCCATTTATAAGATTAAATGTGAAAATTATGAAAATATTGTTATATAATTTACCTCCGACAACAAAGACCATAAGGCGGGGAACGTTTTTGATGGTCTGTTGCGCTTTGTCCTTGTGCCAGTGGCCGTAGCGGACGCTGCAATACAAAAAAAATTAAGCAATCGTAAAACTGTATGTATTTAAATGAATACTAAGAGCAGAACAAATTTAACTTTATACTTATGAAAATAATGTTTATTTTACTTCGCACGTCTTTTATCAAGAGCAAGAGTATATATACATGAAAAGTAAAATTAAACCTTATTTCTATAAGTTTAAAGTCCAAATTTTCTTCCCGATAAAAATATTCGCTATTCTCCCCGATGAAAATGACTTACCTAGTGGGTGCTTGGTATCCAGAGGTCTGCGCGCGTCCCGCCAGGAACGGGAAGTGGCGCTGGTCCAATTTATCTTCAATCGCATCCTCCATTATATCCTTGATAAAAAAAAACACATAAAAGACGGTGTTCGTACATTTAATCTCTTTTTTTTATCTAATTGATAATACTAGTTAAATAATAAATACCTTAAGAACTGGAGTCCATCGCGACATCTGATATGTTTGTTCCGTGATGCGCTCCTTCCTTGGGACTTGGTATTGCTTCTTTCTGTTGCCCTGCACAAATAAATTTTAATCTTTATATTGTTTTAGTATAAAGAGCATGGATATTTTAATTCGCCAAAATAGCGAAGCAACTGTTGTACATAGAATTCCGCATTTGCAGTCGGAGGGGACGCACAGAAAGAGGATAAATCCGCTTCCCAAGCGTCCCCTGCCCACTAAATTCACTCCCCTTCCCAATGCCTTCCTTACCAAGAAAAGGGCCGAAAATATAAGAGGAAAAAACGAATAAAAATTTAATGTAACAAGAACATCTCATTTTAAAAAAGTTAGACGATTTTTTTATTGTATGCCTCATTTCTTTGTGTTTTGTAGAGTCATGGTTTTCGGTATGTTTTTGGTGGTTAGCCACAACCAGTAGTTTATTTTTAAAACTCACATCGACGACGACGTTAAGTCCGAGGTTGGCGAGGTTGAGCAGCGCCTGCTTGTCGGCGGGCTCGAGCTGCGCGTGCGTCACCAGCTTGTTGAGGTTCTCCTCGGAGATGCCGTTCTTAGACATTATGTACAGCGCAATTATACGCATCTTGTCGTAGTTCTTCACCGTCTGGAAACAAAATAAATAAATACTTATATATTAAAGAGGATTTCTATTGTTGTATGTATTGCACTACTGGGACACTTTTAAAAAAAATCTATCACCATTAGAAAACTATATTATCACTGAGTAACGATTTTTTTAAAATTCATAAATTAAAAAAATTAACATTTTTTTCCCTCTGACTTTGTATTTTGTTGTTATTTACCTGATCCAGCAAGACCGGTACGATGCTCCTCATGTGGTCTTTGATCTTCTCACCTTCCGCATCAGTACCCATTGCAAGATCCTACAAAATAAAAAATCAAATAACAAAAAATCGACACGACTCTTTCAATTAATAATGGACCTTAGGCTTTTTATTAGATTTTTTATTTCTGAATTTAGAAGTTTTTTTATACACAAACGAGCAAACGGCCACCAGGATTCGCCAAAATAGCGAAGCGATCGCTGCCCATAGACATCTGCAATTGCAGATGCGTTCACTCAAAAGTTTAAAACGCTTTTCTGTATTCCGAAATAGTAGTCATTAAGCTAAAGTAGCAGTAAAGTTTACATTAGCAAATATTCCGTGAACAGTATTGAAAAAAATATACCTGTTCGACTTTACACAGCTTGTCGACGTATCCCTGGTACACCTTCATGCAGTCTTCAGCGAGACGCAGGTGCGTTGCGTACTTTGACAGCTCCTTCTGGTACTGCGGCATCTTCTTTATCATCTGTGACAAGTCGCGCATCGACTGCTTGTCACCTGGATATTAAAATACAACATTTATAGCTTTTTTTTAAATCAAAAATTTAATATTTTTTTTTACCGACTTCTAACAAAATTGTTTTTTTTTTTTTCAAAAATACATTACATGTCTTGAGAGTTAAAATTGCACTAAAAAGTTACTTTATTAAGTGTGTATTTTTTATAAAATGATGTATGAATTAGTGCTTAATCACTTTATAAGCTACTTATAGACTAAATCTAAGGAGAATATAGTTAACAAATGTATGTAAAAATAATGTATGGACCAAGATACTAATACATTTTCTAGATGTGGGTATTTTTTGTTTTCTTACCTTACATTAATTCATCATTTTCATTAGACCGATGTGACGCAAAAAAAGGCCTTACGCCGAAGCAAAAGCTACGTTTATTTCGCGAACTCTGTCTAATGAAGCCATAGAGTTAGTAACGTACCTCCTCCCATGCGCTTGGACTCTGTGAACTTCTTAAGGTTCTTGGTGACGGAGGTGGAGACGACGGCGATGTGCTGGTGGCGCAGCTCCACCCACAGCTCGTCGTTCTCGTCCAGCAGCACCTCCTTCACCTGACCTTGCTGACCTGATGCTTCATATCTGGATTAAAACAATTAAATTTCACTATATGTACACAGTAGCACTGAGAGTGAAGTATGCAATAGTCTGTTTTAGTATATTTTTTTTCCAAAAGTGAATATTTTTGTAAAAAAATTATATGTATAGCATAATCCAAGTAACTATACCTATAAACATCGTTTTCAATAGGCAGTAGATCATATGCCATAGCTTGCAGAGTCAATTCATGCAGAAGTGGAGACACACAGTCGAAGCCACGGTCCAGCACTAGTAGTTGAGAACGAGCCTTCTCCGGCCCTTCACCCATAGTCGGTTCATCGGCCTAAAGAAATATAAATAAGGTTTTTTTTATAGTATTAGAAACTCAATTCTTATTTGGCTAATTCAAAAAAAAAAATATGGTTAAATCCCATATAAAATATTTTCATGGTAAAACAATTCATGTTCTAAGACAATAGTGTTTGTGATAAAACAACTACCAATTGTATTTATGAGAAAATAAATTTCGTAACAAATAACCTTGTAAGCGTCAAGCTTCTGTTGAATGAGTTGTGCAAGTTCCACATTGCGCTCCCAGTCACTGTAAAATACATAAAATAATGAAATAAAAATATAAAAAAATCACAGGACCATATTTTTTTCGTTATTTCATTATCTGTGTCCGTACCTGCGATATCGCACGGATGGATACTCTCCGAGAGTGGCGCAAAGAGTGGCAATTTGCTCCGCGATGCGTTCCATATTAGCGTTGCGAGTCTGCGCCTGTGCAGGGTTGTACATGCAGTGGAACGTCTCCGATGAGTCCAGCGAGAACACCTACAAGTGCAATAAACGCTAATAAAATTACCTAACGAGAACCAGTATTACAAATGTTAGTCTATTTTTATAGGAGAGCATTCAATGTGTTTATGTATAATCACCTGACTCTCATAAGGCAGGAAGGCAATGTTAATCTCCTTCAAAGTTTTAATCTTTCTAGCCGCAGTCGACTTGCATAATTCATTGAAGAGTTCCTCGGGACATACTTTATTAGGCAGCGTGTAAAGATATTACCGGTTAAATTAACAAGTCACATGATGGTCTACAAGAACACTAAATAAGCACAAACAAGCGAGGGTTAGAAAAAAAA
>QDHC01004541.1:768202-789421 GCA_013186455.1 Papilio dardanus tibullus | reverse complement strand
GTTAAGGAAACAATTTATGAAAAAAAAAAAAATCGATTTTTTCAACCCATCACATAGGAAGACCCCCTTAAAAGATTCTGCATTTTTTTATATATTTTTATATCGTGTAAACGGAGGTAATTTCATTGGCTGTTATAATTTTGATTAATCAATTTATGCAATATGTTTTTTTATCATTTTTTTTATGTTTGAGCGAAGTTAACAAGTTCCTAACCGGATTACCTCTGTAGAGTGACAAACACTGAAAAGTATGGCTCCATTTTGTAGAATCAACGGTTGACGTATTCAATTTATAAAAGAATTAAAGACGTTAGCGTTTTTTTAACAAAGACGCTAATATAAATATTCACAACACCCACTCATAACGGACACTTTTGAAACTTATCATCCGTGACCTTTGCACTTTTGTACACTTTAAAATTAATCATATTATTAATTTTCCGTTACGACCTATTATAATTTTATTAATTTATTTTAAACATTTTTTTTAGTACGCGTATCATCTTTATTGTAACACAACATAAATCTATGTACATTAGCAAATTACACTGAACATATGTTGACACAATCACGCGAAGCTTATTATATAAATCTTAAACTGTTTTTGTTAACCGTTACTTTAAATCGCGTTTCAACTACGACGTGACAATATAAATATTATCATACAAATTACTTTTTTGAATGATCGTTTGCAGTATAACAGGTTTAGTTTGTGGAGTAATTCACTCTAGGAAGAAGAATGCGTTTCTAACTAGAATTAGTAACGGCTACCGCGTAGAACTGCGATGCATTTGTTCTCGTCACTTTGACACACAAAGTAGCAAAGGTTTTTATCTTAGTAACTTCAATAAAATAGCTTCTTTCAAGTCGGAACTAATATTTGCATAAGAGCGTTGGAAGCAACTTTCCTAGGAAGAAAAGAACGGAAAATATTACTTAAGTTTTTATAATGGAAATCTGCTTTGTAAGCTTTAGTGATTATTTAATGGCAAAATTTTTATTTATAATCCTTATCCTTACATAGTATAAAACAATAACGCTTTTTTATGTTTGTCCCTAAATATGCTTGAATCTTTAAAACCACGCAACGGATTTTGATGCGCTTTTTTTTAATAGATAGAGTGATTCACAAGGAAGGTTTACATATATATAACTTGGGACCCGCCCCGGCTTTGCACGGGTTCAATTATTGTTAGTATGGCTGTTATATACAATGTTCACAGTTTTTCTGTAGTGTATTTAGTATCAGTATTGCATCCGATTGCACTTGATTTTTTTTATATTTTCTATGGAATATACATAGTTATAGAAAGTTTTTAAATAGAGGATCTGTAAAAGATCATTAGAGCAAGACGTGATGTGGTCGGTGGATCAGTATTCTTACGTTACGTGAGAAAATATTTCCCGTGAAAAATTATACGAGCTTATTTGTGTGGGAAGCTTATTAGAAATTGTTACCTTAAAAATAATTAATTTGTTTAACTAATATCGAAAACACATGAAGGATTTCAGTCGTTCACCTTCTGGTAAATTGTAATCTGCCCACGGAAATAATGTAGATTTTCTTGCGTTCATTTTCTTGTTAATCAAAACAAAGTTCAATAATAAATACATTACCACCTCATTTATATTTATCAGTTGATATTTCATTGTTTGACCACTAAAATAAAAGAATATTAGTAATGGATTAGATTATAAGAGATGTTATAAAACATGTTATTTTGCTGTTGATTGAAATTAGGATTATCCAAAGAGCGTTACATCTAATTTGCTTTTTTTATATATATTTTGATTTGATCTTAATCTGATATGTAAGGATATGTATAGAATTAATTCTCTGTTCGTTCGTTGTCCGTTCCCACAGCTCGGCTACGCGCCGCCGGTTTCGTGACAAAGGTCACAATTCGGTCACTTTGTTGTCGATTGTTGTTACGTTACGACTTTGCTTATTGTACCTTGCTAGGATCGATTGAATACAAATTACTTCAATCTATTTACAAATAAATGCAAACAGAAAGTTTAATTGTAAAAAAATGTCATTGATAGATATCGCTCTCATTACATAATTTTATCGTAATAGTAATAGCGGTTCGGTAAAGAGAGAAAGTCGTTACGTTCGCATAAAAAGCCTACCGGCAAAGCTCGCTGACGCACTGATTGCCTACAACCTACATGATCAATACAAAGCGTTGTACGACTCAATCTCGCTAGCTTTAGGGCTCCCTTGCATTAAAACCCCAGACAACAGACCTCACGCTTTCCGCCCTCCGTCCCTTTTAGATGCATTGTGCACGGAGGGCACCGACCGAGGAGGAAGCGTTCCCTCGTTGCCATAGCAACGGTACAGACGGGGATGATAGAGGCAGCACCCTCCCGGGCTCAGCGCGTGCGTGCACTGATATATTTTTACAACAATTAATTCTATGCCGATGTGTTCATTACGAACGATAAGAAGCCGTAGTGATTGTGCGACAGTATCATGGGGAGTTTATTGCGGTGTTAATACCAAAGGGGAATGTTTATAGCAATTTAATATTTGAGGCAAATAAGCCATAATTAGCTAAATGAGGTAAGTGGACAGTAGTAAGCTCACTATTAAAATGTAGGAATTACTAAAAAAGGGATAATTTAGTAACTTCATAATAGCCGTTTACGTGTTTTATAAACCCTTACATTGGAAACATGTGTTTTATTTTTACTCAGAGAGTTGTGTTTCTAGTGGGGTTGAATGATCAAAGAATTGATTGAATTATATTACAGAGGCGGGCTTCAATAATGTGTTCCGCGTACCGGAATCAGGTTACTTCCTGCTTGCTCTTCCATACTTGTCAGCTTGTCAGCGCGCAATGTGCGTTCTAGAGTTAATAAAAAAACGTAATGTTTTTCTATCTATGTCACTGTGATTCGATCTAAAACCTTGTTCGCACCAGGATAGTAGTGCGATATAAATGCGAACAAGACTTTAGAGTTATTATTTTATTTCATTCAAATACATGTCGAATCTATGCTTACACCAGACTTATTTGTTGTTGAATTAAGCTGCTTTTATTCAGTAGTCAGATTACAAATATTTAATAGTTATTTTAACTTAGATTAACAGCTATTGTCGAGATTTTTACAGTTATGAAAGGTCTTCTCTTAAACAACTACTCATGCATATCGTAGCGGTGTTATTAGATCCGGCTCTATAGTCAAAATTTATAAATCTTGATACTACGCCTGTATTGTATTGTATAATGCAGGCTACATACGCTAGGCTTTGGAGGACGGTTTTGACCGTGCAGGTAAACATTATTGTGTAACTTCTGTGCCTTTTATAGCCGCAAAACTTAACGTGTGTTGCCTGCATAAGAAGACTTCCATCGTCACCACCTCGATGGTTGGCATTCCACAACGACGAGGTTTTCGCGTAATTTTTTACCTCGCACGGCCGCGTTGTGGAACACTCTATTCTCGGCGGTATTTCCAAGCGGTTACGACTTAGGGGCCTTCAAGAAAAGAGCGTACTCCTCCCGTAAAGGCCGGCAATACATCTGCGGTTCCTCTGGCGTTGCAGGTGTCCGTGGGCGTCGGATTAACTAACTTAGGCGATCTGCTGCTCGTTTGCCCCCTTCTCACATAAAAAAAGAATAAAAATTAAGAATATTTTTGTATTATACATACTAGTTCATAATAACATACGTTAAGAAACTAATGTAACACGTTGTGTGGGTTGATACAATAAAAATTATTCCAACGATGATTTAACAAGCATGCCGAACAACAATTACTCGTATACGGCATGCGAGCGGAAGAAAATTGATTACTGTAAATAATGCCGTACAAACGCTGGAACACGGTCGTATTTAAAGCCTGTAATCAATTTAATCGACTTCGTCATTCCGATGTTGGATCGACTAATTAAGGTCGAAAGGAAAAATCGGAGCGGATCAACTTTGTAGACGAATAACCGGGAACTTTCGTAGCGTGCCTATTGTGACATTTTGTATTGTAGACATGGAATAAAGGTATTGTAGTTAGGTAGTACTTTTGCCTCTAGTTAAAGTAAAACCGGCTACAGACGTTCAGTTTTTTAACTACACGGTTTTAACTGTGCAGTTAAAACTGATGTACACATCTCAGTTTGAACTGCACAATCGAACTTTACAGTTCTCAGTCTTGTCTACAGACGTCAGTGTTAATTGCGCAGTCGAACTGTTCAGTTAAAACTGAGGGTCTGTAGCCGGGTTAATATTTAGATTACTGAAAAATTTCTCTAGGAACTTTGAAGCTTACGGATTCATTTATAAAGAATTGATTCTTTATAAATGAATCGGTAAATTACGGTTAATTTACAGGACGGTTAGATAGCAATACTGTAGTGTGAAAATTAAGCTAAAAATTTAATTAGTAGATTCATCAATCCGTCAAGGAAAATCCTTTTGTCTTGTCTTGTTCAATTGCCGATAATATTTTATAGATTTTTTACTTGAACACGCTACAAGATATAGGTTTGTGCTTGTAAATAACTCATCGCAAAATATTATGTTAATAGGGCGCACTTGAATGAAGCTCGCTCTAGTAACTTTGAATGCGGAAACATTTTTGTTCAGAGGTTTTTTTACGAAACGTTGGTAGTTCGACCTATTTCGTTAACTGTTTGTTTTGCTTGGATATAAATTAACTGTGAACAATTCCGCGTTGTACGGTTAAATGCAAAAATTGATCGAATTTGCTACACTATTGAAATGGTCAGTAAAAATAATAATTTTTTTAACTGTGAGAAACTACAATCTTTAGTCAGTTTAAACTTGTAAGTAAAAGTATAAAACAAATGAATATCTACAAATAATATGTCATGTGTTTATCTTTTAATCGATTGTGTTTTGTTTATAATCAAAAAGTGCTATAAATTGAGCCCTTTAATTAGGACAGCCTTGTCCAATAAGTCGCCAATTGATTTGCTTGGCTGTATGACAATGTGTTCGAACAGCGGCTGTATAAGAACTTTGACACCATTATTGATGTAGATCAAAGTCAACGGTAAACTTGTTTATTAATTAATTATCTAGGAAAAATGGATAAATATTACATTAACATGATGGAATCCGAGGATAAGTCAACAGTTATTAGAGTTAAATAATAGTGAAGTATATAGCAGATAATGACAAAAAAGTTGTGGTGGTTTTTACTGAAAAGGATTGACGTAATATGACGAAGAAAAAATTGCAACTAATTAGATAATAAGCTTTTTGTTCAATAAACCAAGTTACACATAAGTAAGTGTTATTGCAGAAAAGTCGCTGGATCGGATTTGGTCGATATCGCCAGGGACAGAGATAAGTGGAAATCTTTGGAGGAAGACCTTCACTTGAGAGGGGTCCATGATTATTAGCGACTTCGTCTGAGAGGAATTTAAAAAGAAAGCCTATGTTAATCGGGGATAATGTAGCTAATGGTGAAAGAATTTTTGAAATCGGCCCAGTAGTTCTTGAGTTATTTCAATAAATCCAAAAATATTAAAAATACAAAGTTTTACTCTTTATTGTATAGATTAATCAATTAAGTAGTATTTGCAATGTTGTAAATTTCATGGAATAAAAAACTTTTTTAAAATTATTACTGCAGTATCTCAAATTGATAACGAATTGAGTTTCGGTGAACGTTTTGGTTACGTTATGTTATTAGAAGGAAGGTAACTCAAATTACAATAACGTCATTCGCCGTCTGCATGGCATTGTAATTCGAGCTTGTTATTTCTTTCGTTTCTTATCCACAAACCCAAACACGAGACTACGTCATCAAATGAGCTTCACAATAATGAGTACCTCGGTCTATGACGTACCTCTCATTTTGAAGAGCAACTGTTATTACGGGGAGCGAATCGCTTTGAAGGGCAGAAATGTCAACAAGTCGAGAATAGCACCCTTGTTCGCAATTTCCATGTCAAAAGAAGGTCATCTGAATGTCAACAAAAAGCTTATTATGTACCACTGAAAAACTATGAAACGATTTTAAACATGTTTATTGCTAAAAATGTGCATACACATTTTAGCATTAAAAAAATCTGTAAAATCTTTTCAGATTTATCTAGCCAAAAACACTTGAAATGGAACGTGGTGCTTGAATAGAAAGCGCACTCTATTTACACGAAAAGAGAACATCTTTATATGCACAGACACGTTTATTCCACGCACTTGAATATTTAGGAACCTCAAACATAAGACCGAAGCGAATTTCCGGTTCCTTACGTAGATAATTTTATAAAATATCTTGGTTTGATATATGAATCAATTACAGAAATGAAAAACAAATAAATACATTCCAGAACGTTAGATCTTACAGACAGAAGTAATTGAAAGGTTTCGCGTTTATTGAAACCATAAACATCGACAAATGTCGCATCACGAAACCTTCGTCTGATAGTTTATTTTGATTTCAATAAAAACATACGTAACGTACTTTAGCCGTTATAATTCATTGGAAGGTATATGTTTAGGTATTCCTACAGTATTTCAATAAAATAAAAAAAATATAGATAATTAATTTAGCATTTGTAGAAGCGTGCGACATCTGTTAATAGCAAATGGATATTATTTGTAAGGTTTCAGATACGACTATAGAAAGTATTAGAGAGAGAATTTAAACGTATTTAATTTTATTTAGACTAGAAGTAAAGAATTCCGAAGTAAGCTGCTTTGACTCGTTGATCATCCCCTATCCTCAAAATATGGCCCAGACAGCGGAGTCTGTGGGCTTTGGCTTCTTCCATGATGAATACCAATCATGAATTGAATGAATTGGCGGCCATTTTAGATACCGATTGGCCTCGGCCGGCCCAGGTACCGCTGGCGTGACGCCGTAGAGCTGGACCTGAACGAGCTAAAAGCAGTTGATTGGCAGGAGACAGCGCAAGATAGGCGACGCTGGCGTTCTCTTGTGTCGAAGGCCAAGATCCACTTTGGGTCGCTGAGCCTGCGGAGTAAGTAAGAAGTAAAGAACATTACAATATCGTCGTTATTGTAAGTTATTAAAATGTAAACAAAATTATATAGACCGTAACATAAAAGATGCTAAATGCAAGTTTTTACAGAAGTAAAAATATGGCGTGCATATTAAGGTAAACGTATTTTTTTCATACAATAGTTTCATTTCGTTCTTTGTTAACATAAAAAGTCCGTATTAAAGATGCATGTATTCTATAACCTGATATTGTTTATTTTATGCTCGCCTGGTATAATAGCTTGTCCAAACCAGTTATGACTAAGTTACCGTCAGTTTTATGACATGATTAACCACTGTGTGTAACGCATTAATATTTTTTAACAGAAATGTGCGATTAAAAATTCTCTTTTCATCTATTTTGCAATCATAAGTAACACCCATAATTTATCACTTCAGATAAATAATCTGATCCTTACGATTTTTTTCAAAAACGTTATAGATAAGTTTTTTTCTATTGTATCTTAAGCCGGCTACAGACCTTCACAGTTTTATCTGTACAGGTCAACTGCGCAGTTAAAACTGACGTGCGAAGGCAAAAGTGAGAACTGTGCAATTAAAAATATGATAAAACTGCGAAGTTTTAACTGCACAGTTAAAAAACTGAACGTCAATAGCCGGTTTTATACTTTATTTAATTTCACAATTTCGTCTCTTGTATGTAGGATATAAGTCATTGTATCGGTTATTGATTAAACTGTATCGTTAGAAGCTTGTAGCTCGTGTGAAATGGCGTGTAATGAATTAATTAGATTACTGTCACAGCGACCGTGGTATAACATTAAGCACGTATGTTATCACGCTCGATTTACATAACTCTCTATTTACCACAGCATTTCAAAAATCAAGGTTATTTGTAACAGCAAACACTAGAAATTGGCAAATTTTTTAAGTGTTTTCCCATTTTGTCTAAAAACTACAGACATTATTTTAATTTTCGTTCAGAGATAAAATGTAAATTGGAATAATTAACTGAGTTTTAAAAGTGTTTCGTAGAGCTTTCAGACGCCATGACGCCTCATTTCCATCAAATTTTGTGTGACGTTACGGCGTCGACGGGAAATGCAGGCGACGCCATGTCCGGCGCGCATTTCCCTCAGCCCCGCGGGCAGATGCGCCCTGTAATTACATTGTACCCGTCTAGCCTGCTACCGAGGACCAATATATTTCACATTTCTACCCTCCACAACATTATTTATGAAATAAGTAAACTTTGCATACATTTCTAAAATTATTTGTATTAATTTATTACGCAAAAATGGCACTAAATGTAGAAGAGAGACAGTTAGAGCACACTACAATTCTCCTAGATTATTTGATTAATAGATGCACAGATAATAGCAAAAAATATCTTAACTGTTAAGTAAACTTTTGGTATGTAATTGTTTTTGGTATGTATTGTAATTTATTGGCTATAAAATTATCTTGACATTGTTATTAGTTGAAATAATGCCAGATTATCGCGAGTAGCCGCCGAGATTGATGAGATTGGCTCCGCTCCAAAGGTCCTAATGAGTATGCTAGATTAGATTTCATCATAGATTCAATGCCCACGTTTATATCAGATTGAAGAGTTAGTAGACAACACAATAGTATGTTTTTAAGGTTGAATATTTTAAAATATACAATTACAGTCCTGGATATAGAGGTTTCTTTCTAAGCAGGTTTTTCGCTTATGAAGACTGTCCGCCGGGACCAGAGAATGATTCTCGCTCATGGAGGTTTCTCAGTTATCCAGGTTTGACTGTAGTAATTAACTTTAAAATTATGATCTGTTATTCCTTATATCAAATTAAAGCCTAAAATTGATTACAATTATCCGAGATATTTTTATACAAAACCCTTTTTGCATAAACATTTTACTTTACTCTATCTCTCCAGAATTTTTATTAAGCCATTTTGATAGAAGAGATGTTATAGGCCCTCACATTGTAATCCTTTATTTATTTTTAATTTATTGCTACCGGATTACATATTTTGTTGTCATTTGCGGCATTAATACGTGATATATAGGCATTTAATATTGGAATTGACAATTCCATTGCGGCCGGCAGCGGAGATGGAGTACAATTTCCTCGCGTAATATGTAATTAACATGCCAGTTGTAGCTTTAATATTTTTAAATTATAGCGATTATATGAAAATATTAAAAGATATGCTACCTATAATATTCAAGTCATTGGATTTATGTACAGCTTCGTTTAAAAACCAATTAACTATGCTTTTGCTTTTTTTTTATATTCTTTGTCAAAGTTAAGAACGATACGAATATTATGCTATAGCTTCTTCACGAGTATTTATGTCATTTATCTAATAATGTTATCGTTAACAAAGTGTTTTTATAATTGGTGTGTCAACTAAAAGGAAATAAAAATAATCTGGTTATAATTCAGAATGAGGAATACATTCAACTCACAACGTAGGCCGGAAGGATATTATTACAATACTACAAGATTTTTATTAATTTTCCGTTTCTCACGAGCAAGGTCAACAGTATTTTAAGTTATCATTGTTTATTTCAAAGAAAAGTACGTTATATTTGAATTATTTAGTGTAAAGCTTTGTTTGTTTTGTTACTCACTTTGATGCCTGTTCATTGGCCTTAAACTTATGAGTCAGAATGACGGCAAGCCCGCACATTCGTATGTATAGTTGACTTCTTGTTTTCAAATTAATTGCCATGTTCTCTGACGATTGCAATCTCTTGACTCATAACAATATTTTATTTTCGTTTATGACATAATAAGAATTATCTTTTAACACGTATTTATTATATATGCCAGGGTTAATATCTTGTCCTTAAGGTTGATAAGTTTGACAAGTATCAAGTTTCAAGTATTTAATTATTTTGTGTAGTTTAAATGTCGTACTTAATGGATGGGCATTTACTTAATTTCATAAAAAATGTATCAATTTTCAAACTTATTATTATCATGCTGAAAAGGACAAGGTTTAGTTTATAAGACAGTACGAATAGTGTTTTGGTATTCACTGCACCCACGACTAGACTAAAAATACATGAGTTGTGCAACTATTTGTTTAGTGAAGAACTGACCTTCGTTCGTGTGTCATAGACGTCATACATGCTAAATTGTAATCCATAGAGTCGTTATAAATGAAAACAAAAACGTCGTATATTTATTTTAGACGAAGATTAGAGAAATTAACTTAACAGGTGAAGGAAGTTATTGACTTCCAGGTGCTAGCTAAGTGTTGACAAAGATCGGATACTGTCGAAAGGAAAATGGTGTAAAATGAAAGTATTAGGAAGCTACGTAATTTAGGCCACAAAAATACTAGATTTTTACATTATACTCATACCACGGCGTAATACTGATCTTTACTATAGTACTTTGCACAAAATGCAGTTATTAGACTCTAATAGAGTTAACATATTCAAGTCACAAGAATTCTAATCGTTTGTATGCACCATCAGAAGCTTAATTTTGGAGATGTCCATACGGTCACACAACGGAGGACAGCCGTCCTTCCTCATGCATCCGGTTTGCTTGTCACATCACTCGGCCGCGCCAACTGTACCGTTAGCACTATTTGCACATCGCGATTGAACTCTTTTTTGTAAACGTCACGCCTTTTTTCGCCCAAAACTATTCCGACAGTCCATTGAACCAAGTTAACTACAAGTTAGACTCTTTTTTGTATTCTTAGTCTTTGTATTTGTGGAAATCTATATAATTCCTACGTTAGAGGAACTTTTATAGTTTGTCAAAGATTCGCAATAAGAAATCCTGAAAAAGTAGAACGTGGTCAGGATTAACTAATGCCTTGGTGTCTGTTCTGATCAGACTGGGTTGATTGCCTTAAATTGATAATATTTACAGTTCTTATTATTTATTATTTGTTATATTTTGTACAAATCATAAAAAATATTAAAGTTGCGATAAACTAAAAAAAAATCTTATCGGTTCAACGCCATCTACCGTCGAGTAGTAAAATTACAGTTATAAACCTGCAAGTGATTTCTTCACTCGCCGGTAGATGTCTCATAAACTAACTTTTAATAACCAAGCAACCTGCTGTTGTATACCACTTCACGGCAGATGGCGTTAACAGAAGTTTTATATATTTTCAATACAGTACGATTTCAATGTTGTTAGAATAGACATGGGAGTATAAACTAAAAATCAAAGGATAATAAATTGGCAACAGATGTTGCTTCGTTCTATGAGATTAGCACATACAAGCGTTCCTTTGTTGTAATTTTTCACATGTGTCTAATGATACATGTATGATTTCTTGTTGTTAACACCCACTGTGTTATTGTGTATGCCAAAGTAATTGCCAACGAACAAAGAATTTGACTTTCAGATAGTAATTCTAATCATGTTGATAGTTCTATTTTATAATCATACTAGCGACGCGCCCCGGCTTCGCACGGGTGCAAAGTTGATAGTATTGATGTTATATACAATGTTCACAGTTTTTCTGTAGTGTATTTGGTAACAGTTTTGCACCCGTGCGAAGCCGAGGCAGGTCGCTAGTGTATTATACATGAAAACCTTCCTTATGAATCACCCTATCTATTAAAAACACGCGTCAAAATCTGTTGCATAGTTTTAAAGATTCAAGCATATATACGGACAAACATAAAAAAGCGTTATTATTTTATACTATGTTAGGATTAAACTGAATGATGATTTACCATCATAAAGAATGAGGGAAAAAATAGTTCGTCAAACTTTTGTATCTTGTGGGGAAAGGATTTTATAGATTATAGAACAATGCAGCCGGATTTAAGCTTTATTGCTAATATTGTTCAGAGTCACGTCAAGCATACTTTTCAAGCCTCAATACAGCATGAATTTTACAACCGTACTTATTTCTCAATAGTTAACTGTCACCTTCAAACATTCATGTTTAGTTACTAATTTTCTATTTTTCAAAAGCTTTTAGCCTCATTTGCATGCTTCCAGATTAATGCAAAGAAAACTTTATTGAAATAGTTTTTTTACAACACATTGGGGTCGTCTTCTAAAAGTAAAACATGTTTATCAAGCTATTAAAAGTGCTAGAATAATTAACTAAAACTATACAATATATATAAAAAGTTTTATTGTTATTTATTTTAACTTTTTTTTTGATAAATCTTTACTGCACAAAGTAAGTAAAGTAAAACGATTATATTTTAAGAATTAATTAATTAAAAGTTATTCAAGCGTGGTTTAAACAATAATTAAAAAGACACAATATTTTTAACCGACTTCCAACAAAAGGAGGTTATTCTTTTCAACATTTGTTGAGTTTTATGATACAGTTACCGTTTGGTCACGCTCGTATCATGCTAGCAGCTGTCAACAAATCGCAGGGCGTGTTTGAAAAGACTTGATAAAGTGAGGACAGACCCTTCAAATCAAAAGGCACAACAGGCATACGATAATTATGCATCGGTGTTGAGTTTTTTTGGTCTTTATTACTAAGAAAAAGTTACGGAAAAATTCTTATCACTTATTTTTTTTTAATTTGCTTACAATTGACATAGTTTAACTTTTTGTTGATGGAATTATTTAATAGTTATGTCAGAATAGTTTCAACTAATGTGAAATAAATAACATCGTTCTGTATTTTTATTTATTATTTAGAGAGATACATTTGAAAGTTATTACTTACGTTTAGTTACGTAATTGATGGAAATAAATACACAATTGAATAATCAATTTATTGTATATTAATATACGTTTGATTTTATGTATCGTTTGAAAGTATTATTCAAAGTCTAAGTAATTGTCATTTTGTATTGTGTAATAATTTGATACGATTTGAATCATAATATTATGTCTTATATTAATATTATAGTAAAGATAGACTACATCATAATTGTTTGTAGTCTACGATAGTTCACGGTGAAGCTCGAGTGAACTCGTTGGCGCCGAGCATACGCTGCAGTATGCAAATACTACTGCACCGAACCGGTCCCAGCTCCTACGATAAGCTGGTACCATGCCCGGGAGATAGCAAATAGATAAAATCACCTAACTCTCAGCTAAGGGCCATACAATCGTACGAGGGCGTTGATTCGTCGACACGACCCCTATGTTAAAACGGTTGCTAGTCAACAATAGATAAAAAAATGTTATAATCCCCCTTGTCACTAACAAAACTAGTTTCCGTAGTAACAATTTTAGTTGTGAAAGGGTCCTGACGATTGCTCACAGAATTAATCCATTACTGACGTCAATGTCAGTGAGGCGTGCACTGATACGTATTGCAATGTAGTTAATTAAAATAAAAAAGTGCGGCATTGCAGCTGAGTTGCGCGGAAACTTGCGTTATTTGATTCGAATCACTCCAATAACCTGAATCTGTCTTGGAATAACTAATTGGCCTGTTTAATAACACTCATTTGTCGAACTGGTGCTTTGTTCATTAGATTTGTAGATACGTAGATAGTAAAGTCGAACACTTCAAAGGAGTGTATACAGACATTGTTTCAAGTTCAACTTCAAAAATTATGCCAAATCATTCCTAGGTTCATTCTAATATACTAACTTTAATCTACCTAAAACATTTTTCTATTTAAGTAACATAAAGAGCTTTTGATTAACATACAGCTGCAACTTTTTACCACCCATAACTAAGTTCCAACTTAACTATCACATTTGTATCATAATGGTCCATAATTCCATCTTAAATGACGCTTAACTTAATCTTCTCATTTCACGATTACTTCCATCCCATTAGCCATGGGTCTATCGTACTAATACATGAATGACGAGCTGTGGTATACGGACGGACGGTAACGGTCTGGAAGGCGACCAGCTGCGAACAGATGAGCGGTTCTCGTTCGTTTGGCGAAGTCGCCCTCCGCGCGCAACACGGCCGGCATCAGTCGACCACCGCGCGGTCCCCAACGCGCACCGTCGTGTCGCGCAAACGATTTTAAAATCGAAATCTCTCGATCAGTGAAGGGAATTGTGACAAGTGTTGAGTGTCAAGTTCAGTGTTGGTAATACATCGAATTGTGACTTTTTATTACTTGGCAATTTATTCGGTTGACGTCCTTTTGTTTATTGTAAACATTGGTTTAGTTATGACATGAAGATTATTTTTTTTGTATTTTTAATGTGTTTAATCTTTTAACAATATACAGATACAATAATTTCTTAATTAATCAATTTAAATCCTTGATAACAATGTATTGAAATAAGTGACTTTTAAGTTTAACAAATCGTCTCGCTCATTTTGAAATAGTCGTAATAGACTCTTAATTGCCTATTAAGTTAAAGTACCATATTTCATATAACGACGCTCGCAGAAAACCGCAGCTATGATCTACTATTTAGTTAATGTTGCTAGGATTGAGATTGTATTGCATATAAACCTGGTTTATAATCCTCAATAGTATGGCACTCTCTCCGCTAGTCTCGTGCGGACCACGAAACATCTTTTACAACGGTTGCTTATTCATATTAATCTAGTTTCGATATCGTTATGTCATTCCTCATTCTTGAGTTTCCAACAGATATGATAATTTGATTTGAAATAAAAATGTCTAGCTTACAATCTGAACTGCTATTCAAGAAAATATCATTAGTAGGTACCTACTTCTACTATATTAATAGCCGTTCAAAAGCGGCTTTCAAAGTTACATTCTGGTTTTGACTCTGTAAACGATGTTTTCTACTGATTTTCACTTAAGGCCAAAGACATAAACTTAAAACGTTTAAACCTAAACAAAACAATGTCGTTTGGTAAATGTGGTCTTGATTTCGATAGCAGATGATACTATTGTATGTAGGTATACTACTCGTATATTACGACAACGTGCAATGGCCACAAGAAAATGGATACTCTTTATAGTCTATTTATAACAGATATTCTATCGAAGCTTAAGTTATTGTGTATATTTAATAACGCTTCACTAAGCAATATATTATAGTCGTAATTTTATCATAATACAACGATACGCACTTAACTCCTTATAGTTTATAAATACATTTTTTAATGCAGACCAAATGCAATCATGTTTTAGAGCTTTTAATGTTCCACCTTCTAATGGATTATTCTAAATATAGGATAGATAGAATATGGTGGATGATTAATTGAAAGTGATCTCAGATACTTAATTTAAGGATAATCTTGTAAAGTTAACTAGCGATTTTTATAATTTAGAACCTTTTCACAATTTCTATTTGCCGTGTCAGATGAAAAGTGTCAAATGGACGCAACTTATTTTCAATGTCAAATGAAAAGTGTCGAATGGGAGCAAGTTATTTTCAATGTCAGATGAAAAGTGTCAAATGGACGCAAGTCATTTTCAATGCCAGATGAAAAGTGTCAAAATGGGCGCAAGTTGTTTTTAATGTCAGATGAAAAGTGTCAAAATGGGCGCTAGTTATTTTCAATGTCAGATGAAAAGTGCAGTCAAATGGGCCCAAGTTGTATTCGAACGTTGACCGTAGGTACCCGGAATCGTGTTTTTGTGGTTGGTGCGACGGTTGCCACGGAATTGTAGCACGTGCTTCAAACTCCGTAATGCTGTTTTGTCAGTTCAAATGTTTGTTTAAATCGTTTGAAGCCTTTAATCATTTCATTGACACTTTTTATTAAGGTATACTGGTTCAGTTAGGATGTTAGAATTTACATTTAGTGTGAAATGAAAGTAGCTTGACCGGTAGTCTTATTTATGCATATACATAATTAATTCTTGTAACAGTTTCATAATTTCTTTATCCTATGGCTTCATAAGACCGAGTTTGCGCAAAAAACGGAGATTTTGCCACGGCGTAAGACCGTTTTTGCTGTGACATCGGTTTAATGAAGCCTTAATATTAGAATCGTTTAGAAATTGTTTAGATTAGCGTAACTTGCGTAAAATTGACCATAGTAAAAATTGGTCATAAACAGTACTTAGGATATTATTCTTCTTTTTCATGTGTTCATGAGCATGGATTGTTACTTCACAATCTCGACAAAGGCCTTCGTTCTATTTTTACTAAAAAAACGTTACGCCGTCGGGTCTCGAGCGGGCCTCAGTCCGTGTCTGTTATTATCAAGCCGCTATAACAATTTCAAAGCGTGTACTTACAAAATAATTGCGTTTTCTAAGCACGACTCGCGGGCACTAACTTTTTACGCATTTGCGTAGGGTTTATGATACTGCGAAAAGTCTGTTAACTGATACTTTAATAAATAATGTAATTGATGCTATTTATCTTAGTTAATTATGAATCCATTAATGCATTTCGCATTTTCGCAATCATTTAGTTTTTTTATACAAAAATAAAATTAAAATTAATTAAAGGAAGTAATGTAAAACATCAAAAACAGATGTGGAAGATCTCATGAAAGTAACAGTGGGTAACGGAGTCACTCATGTCAGCGTTGACGAGGTACCGTAACACAATGGACTTCATGTTACACTTTAATAATATAGTGTTACCCATATATCCGGATTTTAGTGCGGTATTTTATTGCGAAAAGTTGCCCTTTCATATACATGCAATATTTAACTTTATCTACTATAAATAAACATATAGAAACTTATGATTATACATTTTTATTGTATGTATTTTATTTAGAATGCAAAGTTTTTGTAACCATTGTTTAACAACGGTGTTGTAATTACGTAGTGCACCTGTTTGTTATCTTTTTAGTACGTTATTTATTTTTTACACATTATCCAATTAGGATAAATTATTGTTTTTTAATTAATAAAGTGTACACAACATGAGATAAAGAACGTCAACCGAATAGGCACATTTTATTTAGCCGCCTTATTAGTAGTTGTGTGATGTGAACCAAATCTTAGTGCAAGGTCAGTGATGGTATGGATTCGCGATGCCGGATTGGCGATACAACGTGCTGTCGACGAGCGAGGCGTTCCTCGACGGCGCCGGCCCGCCGCGCGACCCTCTCGTGTCCAGCTACCCGCGCCGTGCCGACCGCACGCGGCCCTTACACACCTGCCCCTACACCACAATCTTCCTAGGAAGTCGCTCGCACGTCCCTTACCGACTGCCGGCGCACTCTGAAAACGGTGACCCATTCGCAGATGCATACTCCGTAGATCGCTCCTCCAACTTAACCGACACATCGAGCTTCGCACGATACGAGGATTGTCGTCCTCAGATAGACGAGACGCTATCAGAAGAGAACGAACAAGTTTACTCCGACGAAAAAACAGATGAAAATGTATCATTACAAGTTCAAAAGGTGCCATATACATCTAGCGTGTATTATATATCCGCTAAAACGGAAACTTTAAACAAAGACGGACAGGGAACAGATCTCTTCTTGGTCGAAGCATCAGAATCGGACGCTCTGTCGTCTTGCACGTGCGATAGCTTTGAACGCTGCGAGTTCGACTGTAGGGATTTCGAACCATTTTCTGACACGTGTTGCTGCGACCCATTAAGCGATGGAGTGTGTAGTCGTAGTCCAAAAGCAGTCGAATCACCGGAGGATTTTTGTGAAAAGACAGTCGACGAAGATGGTGCGTCGGGGCGGAGCGATATGGATGGTCTCGATTTGACGTTGTTCGAACCGGCACCAACGGAATCAAATCAATGCGAAGTTCAGCCATCGACTCACAACGCTGGGTCAGCGGCGACGGGTCTGTGCGGTGTGCTGTACGCAGTACCGGACTCTGGTAATGGTGAGTTTCATGAACATTTGTTAATTAAGTAAACGGAGCGCAACTGGCGCTGAAGGTGTTCATTCACAGTGATTAGAAGCGCTCTGTAGATCGGTCGGGAGCGTTATCGACGTGTGGCCGGCGCACTGTCAATTGGATTCGTATCGGATACGAGCAACGGTTTGCTGCAAATTACTATCACATCAATCACCCTCATTGTCATAGCTGTAGCAGTAGGCTTATGGACTAACGCTTTATGTACATAACGTGCTCAACGTTGGTAACCATTGCGCGAACGAGTCTTTTTGATCTTGATTTAACTGTGATTATTATCTATGAAATGGTTACAGGAATATCATCATGTTTGTTTAATTTCTAATGTAATTAAATGCTTGTCTAACATCAAAATATAACAATTAGTTTGTTTTAATTGTTAACATAATTAATTGAAAATATTGTACGGTTTAAATAAAAGGTATATTATTAATAACTTTGTGTACGGTGTAGTAAGTTTTGAGCATTAACTGTATAGAAAAAAGTTGTTTTAAAAAATGCTGAATCACAGCAGTGGTACAGCTTTTATGGCTGCAGTAGCGCTAGAATTCTATTACCGTTACCTATTCGCAAGTTTCTAATTACCGCTGAAGATGGAGGGCGATTGTTAACTCGAATGCAAATCCGATAGATGTCAGTATAAATAGGTGCGCATGCGCATCTGTCGAAAAAAGTTAATTTCCAACGACTGTAATGAATTCTAACGGTACATTAATTTAATAGGTGCTAATGTCCATTGTAAGGAGCTATCATAACTCATATAAATGCAAATTGTCTATTATATGAGAAATTATTTCCGTGTGAACGAATACCATCATATAGGCCCGTTATCTTTTTGTAACAATATATCATTAAAAGCAGTTGAATATCTGTTTAATATTATAAAATGTGGTTTTAATATAAGCCGGTGCTCTGATTGCCGGTTTCGTACACCGACTCTCGTTTTGTTCGTATTATTATAACAAGCGTAAATGTCTCGGTTCTTCGAAAGGGAATTTTAATGAAACTTTGGCTTTGTGCGAAAAACGTTGAGTAGTTTATAGTAGTTTCTTGTTGTGTTTGTAATGCAGACAGATGCACGGTTCAAAATAAATTGACGACAGACCGAGTGACAGAATTGAAGTTTTTTTAGCGAACTCCGTAGGGAGATAGATTAAAGTCCTATGACCCTACTTAGATCGGACATAAATACTAACATTACTTCTCTACGCTCATAAGTCATGAAAGCACAATGTATGTAGTTGATTACATTTTTGTTAAAATAAAAGAGTTTTACGTTATTTATTCGGTAGGAGCGTGCTCTCTGTAAGAGCATTGTTGGTAAAGAATTACGAGTGGCCCTGGCCGTCATGGACGACCGTAACTTTTGTGTTATGAAAGTAACAGGGTTAATGCGATGTACTTAAATATTTTACGATGTTTTGTTGCGGTCAAAGGGTGTTTACATGACGGACAGCTTGTATACTTTTTACTTACACTTGTAAAGTATAACGCAATATGAAACAAACATTTGCTCGAAGTTTTAGGAAGCGGTACTCACTTAATAGGTCGTAAATCGTTTTTTGTAAGCCACATTGTCCAAAAGACAGTAATTTCAATATTTTTACGGATAGAATAAATGCTTATTTAATATAACTACTAAAAGTTTGGGTTCAATGCAACAACGTAATTTGAGAGCAATAAACTCAAAGCATTTCATGTTTCCTTGTTTGACAATCAAATTGTCTGTATTCATGAAATTGTTCAGTTCTCATGAAATTGTTATGAGAAAGTATTATTTCCTGTTGAGAGCAGACATCACTTGCTTTATCATCAGAAACGGTAGTCTTTACAAATAATATAAACAGACTTTCAATACTGGTGACTTCGACGATATTTTTGGTTTACATCTGTGACAAATACATCTTTGAATTACGTTTGTTACCATAAGTTTATTTTTTTTAATAAGAATAGGGGGCAAACGAGCAGCGGGAACACTAAGGTGATCAACGACGCCCATAGACATCTGCAATACCAGAGGAACCACAGATGCGTTGCCGGTTTTAAGGAGGTGATACGCTCCCTACCTTGCCTTCGTATATTTAATGTTTTTGTTTCACTTTATAATTGGACCAACATATAAATGTGACTATATTAATTGATCTTTATATGGTAATATTTGTAAATACTTCTTGAAATATATTGCTTTAAATGCTCAGAAGCCGTTCATTGGAAGTTACAGTAAAGCGTATTCTGACAAGGACATAGTGCTAGCGTACGACAATTTATCGTACGGTTTGCATTAATACAGGTTCCATGTCAATTAACGTGGCCGTCTCGGCCAGGATGGTCTGGACGTGCATCCTCACGCATCTATATGATACTCCGTGAACTCATTATAAAGTATAATAAGCCCACCCTTCCTGTATAAGGCATTTAGCAGAGGACTTGCGTTTTGTAAGCGGGGAATTGAATTATTGTCCGAGGTATTTAATTCCAGTGTAGATCTACTACATTTTTTTATTAAAAGTGTAAAGCAGCAATAGGGATGGGTCGCTGACGGTTTTAGCGTAATTTTCTTTTGTCAACTAGTTAACAATATATTCAATAAAGAAAGACCCGAAGACTGCCGGGAAAAAATGACCTGTGACACCATAGGTAGATTTACGTTGAATTTAACTAGTTGAATGAAAATCGGTCAACGGTTGAACCGTTGACGGGCGTTCAACGGTTGATTTAACTACTTCGTTGATCAACGCCCATCTCAAATCCAAATAACATTGAAATTAAAAATAAAATGTGTTTAACATGTCAATATTTCTGCATATAATATTTGAATAAGAAATGTAGAACTTATTAGCATAAAAATTGTGTCTATTTCTCCTCTTTCGATTCCATAACATGTTAGCGTGAGGAAAACTAATATTAGTTCAGAAAAGGTGGTATTTTAGCTGTTTATGAAAGTGTTATTGGATACGAAATTATTTACGTATTTTTATTGTAACTGCTCTTTATGATTGTATCAAGTATTTATAAAGTTGACGTGACGATTGTTGCGGTGGTAGCAATTTGTAACCGTAAGAGAGAAGCAATTTGTGTTTAAAACCATACGTACAAATGGTGTACGGAATTGAATTTACGGTATAAATAATTATCTACAAACTCCACTAGCTTACAACAGAATTGAAAATGAAAAAAGTTTGTTTGTAAACTATTATACATAGGACAAACTATTCAGTGTCGTCGCACAAGGCGCACATATGATCTTAAGATTAAACAATGCTTTTTTTGTTTCCGGAAAACGTTAAATATTCAAAAAGGTTCATATTAAAACTAGCTGTTGTGCGCGACTTCGTCCGCGTAGAATTAAATAATATAGCATGTGTTACTTACTTACTATATTCTAGTATAGACAACATTAGGTTCAAGTTATAGACAAAAAAAACATCTGTAGTTATGTAACTAACTATAAAGGGTCAGGTATTTAACAACATAATAATTTAAATAACATTAGATTTCATATTAAAAATACGAACAAAACAAGAGGTTTAATTTAATCCAACAAATGCAGACTACTCTTGTTGGATTAAATTGTTTGCAGTTGCAAAGCA
>QDHC01004541.1:734987-759761 GCA_013186455.1 Papilio dardanus tibullus | reverse complement strand
CAGAATAGATGTATAAATACATCTTACGCAAATAGATACACTGGTTAATTCCAACATGTCATATTAAACATGGCAACGTCTGTTGGATTGAGAGCAATGAACTTCAACATACTTTTATTGAGTAGTGGAATTCGTATTTAATTAAAAGCTTTAACGTAATTAAATAAAAAAGATCTTAATGTAATTTAGCCATAAAAATGTTTTAAAATCTATGAATGACAATTTCGCTTTGAATTTTTCCGTTATTCGTCTAGTTCTTGAGCCACTGTAATTAGCTGGTAATGGTAATGAAGTATACTCGTATCCATTAACATAAATAGAACACGCAAATAATATTCATTAATGAAGATTTACAAGTACGAATAATGTAGATAAACTAAGGACTGAGATTAATGATGTATTTTAATAATTTTAGAAGCAATATAAATATATAAAAGAGTTTAAATCTAAGATTTTGTAAATGATCGATACTGATACCTAGTGACGATAAACATGCGACGAGGTATCCAATATGGACCGATAGACCAACACGGGGAGGGTTCATTTTGGATTCGTCGCAGAATAGAAGAATAATTTGGATATGAATAAATGACTTCTTACTATTTGTAGTTTTCTTACTTATTTAATAACAATGAAGACTTCCATTACAGAAAAATTGGTAGTTATAATAATTTTGTAAATTATGGAAATGACATTAGTAATCATTATTAAATAATAAGTACTGAAGACACAAGTCTTCACGCTTCAGTAGCTTAGCTCTTCCTCTCTAAAAAGAATGAAAAAGTAGGAAAAATGGAATAACAATTTTTAAAATATTAGAGAAAGGTAGCCGGTGCCTGACTTCTTAAATAATTTCTAGTCATCATGGAGGTTAAAGCCACCATGTTGACTAGAAACTAGCGGCATCGTTACAAACATAACGATTGTTTTGTTGTATCTGTAAGTTAACATTTATTAAACCCCAACCACTCGTAGATGCGGGATCCAAAGAACTGGCGGCCAACATCCGTCATCCCGCCCGCGGAGCACGCCATCCGCACAACGGTTTACGTAATGATAATAAGACACGCGTCTAACCGGCCTCGTACTTTGTATAACGTGATACGTGACCATTTTTTTTGGACTCAAAATGGGACAGGTCTAGTTTTCATTCCAGGTGCAAGCTGTGATCAGAATTTTCGTTGTATCAAATCACGTATTTTGCCCATCTCTACAACTAATGTCGTGGACAGAGCGACAGAAAAAACTAATCAACAGAGCGCGAGCGATAACGTTATCGTCACTCTTGTGCTCCCGGCTATTGTCATGTCGTCTTTCGATCCAGTACACCAGGCCCCGCCGGCTCGACTATCCAAATTTTCCCGCGGTTCCCGAAAACGGAACTGTTTGGCGTTCCGAAGATTCTTCCGGGGACACCGGTACACATGACTGGAAAACGGGACAGTCCCGTTCAAAACGGGACGTCTGGTCACGTTCACTTTGTAGCCCTAATGGACAACGTGTCCGCCAATCGAATATATTAAACGGGCTTTAATTGTATAACTGATACCATTAAGAGGAACTTCTAACTGTATCACCCTAGGGCTTCATTAGACCGATGTTACGCAAAAAACGGCCTTACGTCGAAAATCTCCGTATTTACCGCGAACTCGGTCTAATGAAACCCTAGTTGAATTTAAGAATAAATAGTGATAAGCATCAAATGAGATTGAAGTTTAAGTTCAATTTTGTTTAGGCCCTTTTCTAATTACTCAGAAATTCTAAAAAATACATGAGGGTTACAGTCCATAGTAAATCTGGTAAAACCATATTAAATACTTAACCCAGTTTTACGGCATTATAAAAACTAAATGCATAAATAAAATTCATGAGATCGTAATATTTGAAATTGCTATCGTATTGGAACGTTACGTTTAAGGCGCCTGTCCATATCTTGGTGCAAAGCGGGCATGCGTGACTGCGCCGGCGATGGTGATTTCGATTGCCGCGGGCTGTCTGGGCACGAGCTTAGATCCCTTTTCCACTGAGAGATTAGTAACACAAATCGCGACTCCTACTTCTATATACATTTTCCATTATTCTTACAAGCGCAAATAGTCGCACATAGCTAAAGTTCCGCGAGTAATGTCACAGTGGAAATGGGATCTATCAAAGCAGTTGCCTTAAACTTTATTATTATTCAGTAAGCTTAACTATTTCACTGTAAAGTCTTAGTCACTGCGACAGATATTAACTACTATTATCAGAGAGACGTTGTCTTCAATTTAGATTGCATTATTTTATTGTAGCGCTGGCGAAATAAACTCGTAGATTTTGCTAAACATTTGAAAGGAGATAAATTCGTGCTCGTGGGTTACAGAAAGTACATTCGCTAAGAAGCGATTCTATAGCGAACGTCAAATATGAATGAAACTAACAATGACGTTCGGCATTTCACACGTGACAATCACATCGAAAGAAACTTTGGGTAGCCCCCATGTTCTGTTATACGCAATGTTACGGAACTACTTAATATTTATTTACCAAATTATTAAAGCTACACCGTAAAAAATATGTTAAGTAACAAATCAATTGTACTAAGCAAACATAAATTCGGTTTAGGCATATTGTCTTAATCTCATTACTTTGTATTAAGAGAGGGATCGCTGAACCCGACGCCCACAATTCTAATAGATAATGACGACATCTAAAAATATGTTAAGTCAAAGCACTGACTACTTTGCTCAACGATGCGGCACATTTGCATTTCCGTCAGACTGTAGGCAGTGATTAAGTATTGCGATACTCCTTGCCAGGGTACACTTCGCTAAAAATTAAATTGTTTCTACTACAATGTATAAAAGACATACAGACGAATTGAGAACCTCCTCGTTTTTTGGAAGTTGGTTAAGAATATTAATAATTGATGTTGTTTTTTTTTAATCCTTTTAAATATTTTTGCTTTTGATAGATGTTCCGGAAATATTGCTTTTATATTTTCTTTAATTTATAAACTATCAAAATCTTTATTTAGCCAGATTTATTCTTGGGCACTTTCTACAACATCATTGTTTGAAATTGTGGTTCTATTGTGATTATTCCGTTTATAAAATCATCTTAAACATAACACAATTATTTTCTTGTTACCATTTTGAGCTATCATAGCTTTAATGTTTTACATCACCACATGTTATAGTCTGCTTTGAAATTCTGAAACCATAATACATTTCATATTATAATAAATTCTAAAGACATATGTAAACTTAACATCCGTTCCAACGCATCCTTGGTACAGATAGCATATACTATTTTTGTATTTTGTTTATTTTTAATGTGTGTTAGTAGGTTGTTTAAAATTCCAACTTTAGCTCCGGGCATGGGGCGTTACCTTCCAACACGACCGTCTCTATAGGTATATGTAGGTACTAAAACTTCAAGAGATTTTGTGCTGGAAGAATCCATGAGAAATGTAATCGAGATAAAATGAAATCCGTTTCTGATATGCACTACATCAGAAACGGATTTCATTTTAAAGACATTTTTCATATTATAAATTACCGAATTAGCAGTTCTTAATAACAACATTTTTTAGTCCAATTTTTCCATCATAATTTTCTCTCTTTAGTTAAAGCGCTTGCATGCTATTGCGTAAGTTCAACATAAAGTATTTACGTAACAAACTTTTATATCATTTATGTTGGATGATATTTATGTTTCACATTTTATATCACTAAGTGTTATGTTGTCTGTACATGAGTCAGTGTTTAATAGATTAAATGGAACACATTAATCCATGTAAGCGCGGCGTCGCTCGCAGCTTGCAGCTCGAAGCATGAGCGACTTTTATTAGCTGAATAAGTAGTCCAATTGCTGTCATTGTTCTCTCCGTGTAACATGCATTTATGTAATGCGTTTAACTTGTTTAACTCTTTCACTCCCATGTTCTTTGTTACTATATATAGATAGCACCAAGGTTCGCCATGGACGGACACGTCATGGAGGACATCATAATTTTTGTCACTAACATGTACCTTGACAAAGAATTTTCATTGAAAGTATAAACTGGCATATTTTGGTGTAACCTTAGTAACTTTGTAACATTAAACAAGTACTATTTTGTATGCTTTAACTTTTACTTTGTGTAAGAGGAAGAATGAGTGTGATATGAATTATGAATCCAATTACAAGTGGAAACAAAGAACAATCAACAGTATATCGAGATTTATTTTTCTTTGTATTTGACGTCTATGTACTGTTTCAGACGGTGCGGTGGGCGCGCAGAGCGGCGCGGCGACGGGCGTGCCGGCGTCCTGGGAGCCGTTCTACTGCGTGCTGCAACAGGACCGCCGCACGCTCACCGCATACACCAGCGAGGAACTTGCTGTGAGTATTCTTTATACATCTAACAATTATCTAATAGTCGGTTATACCATTGTAAGGGTACCCTTTCCGTTCAATGATTCAATGATGACTATGAGATAATGCTTAAATATATTTGTAACCAAACCTGCGGACAAAGACACTAATCATGAAATCGAAAATAGAATTCTTTAATATTACTTTCTACATGAAAAGCGAAGCAGCATCTTCTTTCAGTATAAAGTGATTTATTGTTACATATTCTTATATGGCTTAGGATCATGTTTAACTTGCGTTTCACAGAGTATTATGAAATCGTTTTGCCGCGTACGCTATGTACTTAAATTGTCTATGTTGATGCCGGGGCCGCGATACGATTGTGTGGTTGCGTTCCCGAGGCTCTTGCGTGCATTCTTCTGCGTTTACAACGCCTTTGATAACAAAATTGATGCAATTTATTGGAGAATTGTGCAAACGTAAACTATTTTCAATTTAAAACACCTAGACTAAAATAAATGTTTTCCATTGTATGTTTGGGAAAATCTGCATTGTTTTACTATTTAATGGAATTAAAATGTAGAATTTTATGATCCCCATTGAATTGGATACTATTCTTTGTCTTTAGTTACTTCTCGCAGTATGAATTTCGAGTGACTCAGTTGTCTCGTTTATATAAGGTGCATAATGCACTAGTAAACTACACTCAATCCTTGGTATAATTTATGTATAAGTACTAATTTTATATTTGTGCTTCTCATATTAATAACTATAGGTTGTTAAGGTTTTATCTAGTTTTATTATAGACCGATAAATATAGACAAAATGTGTAAAGATACTAGGTTACTAAACCTAAATTGTAAATGCATATTAAGGTAGTCCTTATGATGATAGATTATCAATTATTCTTTGATCATTGGTTTTAAATATATAAAAAATACAATTCTGTTGCCGTTTATAATTTAAATCATCGAGATATAACAAAGTTTATTACACGAGAAAATGCTATTAAGATGATATTAATTAGCCATGAATTATTACATTCGAGTCTTGCCGTGTTAAGTTTAATCGCACTGCATCGGCCAATTATTAAAGCAAGTAAAAATTATCAACAAGGTTCTTGTGAACGATTGCGCCCAGTCGATTTACCTTGTACTGTATGTTAATTGCACGTTTTTGTGACACGATCGAGGACGCGAACATTTTCCAGTGGACACGGGCGAATCATTAAAAACCGCTTTCATTGGAAAAAAACCGGACGTGGGTGTATTACAAAATATGATTTCAATAGAGCGTGAACTTTATCGTATGTTCTATGCCTATGTTAGTTCTCAATTCGCATTCAACATTACACGCAAATAATTTCATATACAGTCGAATCTGGATAAGCGAGAACTAGATATGCAAGAAACCTCTATAAGCAAGAGTCATTTTCTAGTTCTAATGAACGTCCTCCACAAGTTAGAAACTCTGATGAGAGAGAAATATAAAGGTCCCTGGGACTCTTTAGAAACTCAAATCTCTGTCAACGTTGATTCCGATGATTGTTTTGATTTGTTAGTTACGCTTTCCTAAGCTTGTTAATCCGACTGGTTTTGTTTTCATCGCCTCTTTGAATGACTGAATCGGATAATGCAAGTAATTTCTCACCATAATGATTCTCTAAGGTAAGCTTTATTTCGAGTTTTCACTGTGCCATATTTTAACGGATTTGGATAAATTTTGAGTACCTTACTGCATAAACAGTTAGTTTTACAAGTAAGTGTAAAATGACGCTAAAGTAATGGTTAGTATAAAGGAATTTAGCCTTAGTACGATAATGTAATGCATTATCGTTTAGGAAGTAATCCCTACAAATTCCAAAATAGCACGGATGTCATTAAGATTACCCGTTCCGGAACGTTGTGCTAATGGGCGTAGCCGTCAGGTCGTGAGCGTGCACTTACACCGTGTAATCTAATAGTATGCTGTACTATACGTGTATCTATGGTGACCCTCCGAAGGTACAAGGGCATCAAGATAATGTGATGAAGAATCCAAAGATAAGCTTAAACAGGATTTGGTAAAGCCAACATTATTTTCCAATTTACGTTTCTTTGCTTAAATATTTAAGATTCATGATGTCATTCTAAATAATAGCTTTAACGATTTAAATTACGACATAAATGTTAGAAAGTAAATCATAAAGCTATGAACGTTGTGAAGCTTTTCAAACATAGATGGTGCACATATAAAGCACTCCTTAGTCATTATTTGCCGAATGTGTGTTTCAATGTCAATCACAAGCGCCAGAACAGAAAATTAAGCTCGTAGAAAGCTGACGCACGTCTAGCTGGTATTTTCTTTAAAAATGTGACCGATAAACGGTGAAAAGCCAATGGAAGTTAGTGGCCAGGGACCGGTTAACCCTAATCATGCGAGTGAAAGTGCAGTTAAGTGTCGGACGCATGCGTGCGGTCTCTCAGAGCATCGAGCACTGTTTGAGTTCTGATTATCATTATTACTATAATTACGGGTGAACGGAATCAGGTGTGTTGCGTCACTGCTTCGCTGGAACTTATTATGGTAAACATTTCCAAGTCTAGTTTATGTTTTGGTCTGCATTGTCATGTCTGCGTTTTTCTTTATTATTTTCACGTATTTCACTTCAATAATATGAGTACATAGAATTTAACCAGATTTACTGCTAATGTATATGGAGTATTCTTTCCGAAGATAATTGGAAATTCGACTTTACGTATCCAGGTGGTGTGAATTTATATTTCCTAACAATCGGCATTAGCGGTACCTAGTTCAAATTGGGCTTAGCAAAACTATACGTGTGCTCCGAAGCAGGATGTCTTTGAACAATGAGAACGGAAACAGCAAGTGACTGTTCCGCTTTGGAAGATGAATGATGTTTTAAGCCGGCACATACTCGAACTGAAGTATGATGTTCCTCACTATGCTTTAGTTCACCTCTTCCTACTCCAATTAGAAGTGGTGTTGTTAACGAGATCTTATCTGAGTTTTTACAAGACTCTACAAAATCTGCATTTAGACATCAATTTAAATTTAGTTTACCGTATCTTAAATACGAATTATTACGTCCAATATGCACGTTATTTACGTATGTATGTTTTTGTTTAGAAGTATTTATGCAAAGATTTAGTTAATCCTCTGACCGATTTTTATGTTTGATGCAGATGGATTGAATAACTTATTTGTTTATTAATCTTTTATTTTTATTGTTACACGCAAACGGACAGTCCTTCCCCGGATTCTATGTGGATAGAAAGGTAAGATCAGTTTTGCGAGTGTTGAAATGTTTGTAAATTATCATTTGAATTGTCCGTTTTATACTAAACAGTTGATTTTTCTACCGAGCTACTGATACAAGATTGTGCAATGTGTTATTTATGTTCCGCAATTTCCTTTTAATGATGTTTTGTATTGCGTGATTAATTATCCCTTTCATTGTATTTAAATCAGTATTGTCATAATCTGACATCTTCATTATAGTACTATGACACTAAATGTTGCCTGTAATTACATAAAGTGAGCTTTTTATTAACAACTAAGGCATTGAAGTGTAAAATCTATTTGCACCTCTTATGTTAAGTAATTCATGAAGAATAATATGTGCAGATTTGAGCTCATGTGCTAAACAGACAAAACAAATGACTACAATACCATGTCTGGAATTAAAGATAGTACAGACATCCAGACATAAATAAGGCGAGTTGCGTATAATTTTGTTATTGTATATTTGATTTTCCGATTCTTTGAAGCGTCCATATGGCGCATGGCGTCGTACTTAAATGGGAACATTCGCTGTCATGGCGGCCATCTGCGTTGGACCACGGCGAACTTCAACCGCCAAATACCTTCTGCGATTTATTAAAAACTTTTTTCTCATCAACAAATATATATGATTACTCCAGATTTAAAACTAAACCATAAAGCTCAATAATTAATTTAAACGTTAGGTACACACTGGTATATGTATGAAGGATAATAGAATTAGAAATGAAACTACAAGTTTGTTAACTTTTGCTAACTAACATCTGTTACGATCTAGTAAAACAATTGTCCCATACAGACTTTTACCTAGCATTCTTTCATGTCCATAAGTAAAACTTAAGACAGCTTTATTTCGGGATTAAAAATATCCCTGCAATTTTATTTTCACTACAACTTAAAAACAATAGGGCAGGTTTATGTTCATCTTGGAGATAATAAATTGCACGCACTGCGTCAATTATATTCACTTACCGATATTTTGTAACTGGTTTGTTGGAAACCTTGCAGTTTTTAAGGCGTAATATTAAAACCATGTTCCATTTAATATTTCAGTTATCAGACACATCTTTTGAGTACATCTATGGAATTAATCCGTTGACCTCTTCCAATTAGTCTTGTGGCTTCAAATAACACAATACGACGTTTGTCAATTTGTTTTATCAGGTCAACATTCCACTTAGCGTAGGCATCTCGTTTCTGGGAAACTGAATTTCCTTATAGATTCAACGAGACTGAGTGTGTTGCACCCATTATCTTAGGACTTATGTGGGTCGGTACGAATTTCTACTCTATACATATGCAGTACTATAGTTTCGTCGGTCTCTTTTTTATTTACACAGCAAGATACAATTTTATTTGAAGCCAAGTATCCGTCAGTCCAGCTTTAGTATAAAAGGTTAAAATGTTTCAACAGTTAGCAGTCAATTTATCATAATACTGCAAGTGTATTTGAGCGAACCGCACTGACTCACTTCCACCGGTGTCGCTGAACTCGCGTTCAAAAGGTGATTATATTTACCTTTTGCTTGTTATGTTTAGTAAACTACGTATTTGGAATATTTGATTCACTCCCCGTGAAATTACATTGCCAAAATAGTATCACGTTATCTCAGTTGAAGGATAACAATAACATTTTAATTAATTATATTTGTGTTAAGTTATAAGAACAGGTTAAGAAAACAGTTACTAAACTTAAAACGCAAGCTTGTTTTTCATTAAAGCAATAAAAGTCAGGACGAAACGTAAAAGTAATATTACATTTTCCAAACATGGTACAATTTGTCGATAATCCTCGCAGTTGAATTCTCCCTTTATGGCGACAGAACGCCCTTATAAAATATTCTTCATGGCGTAGTAAAATAAAATAACAGCCCCGAGGGAATAAAGTCTCTTTGATTCAATCGACAATAAAACAATAAAGGCTTGTGAATTGTGGGCACAGCAATCGCAGATAGCCGATGTGTCTCTTGAATATCGAGTGACCGTCTCTTTTATTAACCACTGCATCGCATTGACTTGCTTCTATTTTCGTACTCTTGTATTATTGTGCCTATTTTAAAACATTCTTTATATAAGCTTGTTGTTACGAAGTTGTTTTAGATTTAAAAGCTTTCATATCTTAATGCGATCACTTCCTACTGCTCAAGTTAGAAACAAAATTAAAACTGTTATCAGATTTGTGAGACGTGATAATTTGTGTCTGTCGTATTGTATGCTCAATTCTTATACTACGTATACCTTTTTAATTAAGTGCTTTGTCAATACCACTTCCTTGTGTTTATTTAATAAAAATTAAAGGTCTGTTTTATAATAGAGTTCAATAATAATTATGTTGCAGATATAATTGGATATATCTTTACTTTTTAACGAAGTTTTAAAAAATCTTAAATTAGGTTAGGCGTCTGCCGGAAGCTTCAAAATTAGTGTCACATTTCCCTTCATCACTATGACACGTACGGGAAGAAACGGAATGACATGTTCATTTAAATAGAAACCACTGTGTAGAGGTGTTAATGCATAAATAACTAATTTTTAAACCACATTTCTCTTTGATCCCAAAAAAAATTAAAAGCATGTAATATTTTAACTATAAAAAATCTGTTATGAAAGTTACCTAAGTACTAGGATTCGAATTTAATATGTTTTAAAAAGTCAGTGTTAGTTATTTTCAATGTCTTACAACTTTAAAGCCATAACTTTCACAAAATACCACAAAAGCTTCCTTTTTGTGGAACAACGAAAGTACTTTTGCACAACTTACAAATTACTTTGTATTTTAGAATAGTAATTTCAAAAGATCATAATGTTTAGAAGACGTGCCAACAGAAGACATTGATGAAGGCGTATGTTCACGCATTACCATACAAAGAGATGGAGCTAACATTGTTTTTGATAATGTAGGCGAGGCGTAAACTTAGAAACACATTGATCTTTACTCAATGAATACGTTTGACGAGTTTAAAATCTGCTCGCATACCGATGTTCGAATAGTAACGGTATCGGATGTACTCGTATATTTAATGTAGCGGACACGTGTTCATTACAAATACAACGACCATCCTGTTATAGACTCCTTTTATCTGAATTCATTGCTTTTATTCATTCCTCACATTTCTATCGTTAATATTGAATCCCCTAACACAACAATGTTAGGATTTGATTTATTTAATGAGTGTGTATCACGGGTGCCACCCAAAGTATAATTCGATTGGCGATAACGCTGGTGGAATCGACAAAAATGTATGAAACTGACAATGACATTCGTTAAGTCTTGTGCTTGTCACGTGTGAGATATCCAACTCATTGTCAGTTCCATACATTTCTGACGTTCGCTTTAGAATCGTTAGGTGGCGAATGTAGTTTGGGTAACATCTAGATGTTAAACTTTTTTCTACATTTCAAATTAAGTATTATCTAAGGTCAATTGCTCTTGCAAGGAATTGTTATTCAAAAATATGATATTGGCATGAGAGAATGCGGCGCGTGTAGTCCTTGGCCGGGGCGAAGTGGCATCTGCCCAAAGCATGCGTAATTAATTTGTGGACAAGTTTTTGTCTGCATATTCCTTGAGGGTGACGTAATACACCGAGGTGTTATATTCATTATATTAATAAAGTGAATTTATCTTATAAAGTTATAGTTATAAACTATTTTAAACGGTGCACAATTGCCTTCTACATATTTGAAACTTAACTTTTTGTCAGGAAGTTCAAAGTTATGAATATATAATAAAGTTCACAATACTTACGTAAGTTCGGTCATAACTTTTTCAAATAACGACTTAATAACCGATGAAACCGAAATATGTGAATATAGATTATATAATGTTTGTGCGATATTACATATAGTGAAGTCGACTATTAAATGTATAATGCTAAACCTGATCTCTGCTATTATCACAAAATACTGGTTTCATATTTGCTTACACAATTTGCATAAAAAAAACTATGTTGTAAGTAAAACTGGGAAGCGACTACATTTAAGTCTACGCGACACAAATGGTGTTTATATCGATGTACCTAATTAAAAAAAAAAACTCTTTAACTACTAACGTTACAATTTCCATTAGCCTTTGGTTTATTTAAATCCAGAACATTAGAATGATATTCTTACAAGCGTTTATGTTCTTACAGCAATTGTTTTGGCCTCGATGACGACACTGTTGTGTTGATGACGTCACTCAATAATGTGTTCTCTTTTCATATCTAACTAAAACAATTCGACTCATAAAGTGTAATTAAAGTCCTATTTTAACTTGAAATTATCTTTAGTTGGACAGTTAACGTAAACATTATAGTTTTAGGGTACGGTAGTTAATATTTTATGTAAACAATCCGAACAGATGAATCATTGTGGTAATATTTCGATTTGTATGGGGTCGTATGAAGCTTTGTCTGTTGTAATGTGGGATCATTTTTGGGGCTATTTATAGCTAATCTATATGTGGTGTCGGACTCGTGTTTATGTTGTATGCATTTCGTCTTCTCTTTGTAAGTGGGTCACACTGGATGAGTCTCGAACGTTGTGAAGCTAAATTTTACTTTCGTCTTTTTTAAATGGAGACATTGCTGATATACCACACGAGCGTTTGTACTTCGTGCTACTGGATGGCTTCTGATTCCTGATATGATTGAAACATTCGGATTATTTTGTTTCCACATTAAAAAAAAATAAAGTGTGGCAGCTCCATACTTTCGATTATATTTAGTCTTTTAGGATGCCTGGGTGAAATACTGAAGAAATTTCAGGTTTAAGTAACTATCACTTTATTTACTTTTCTTTTTCAACATACTCGTTATACACTTGTACTACTGAATGCTTTGCCGCCTTCTCACTTGTCAAATCAGTGTTGCCATTCTTCATCCAAACATTTTTGTGCTTGGAAATTAGTATTTTGCCATTCAATTTAATTAAATAGAACAATAAATTAACAAACCCTAACAAAAGAAACTTTCTAGATCAAACTAAGTCCATGGCTATATTATTTAATATTTAATCCGTGGATGAAAGCTATTTTAGAAACAATTCGCTGTCTTCAGATTTCAAGGCAGACTAGTCGACCCTTATTACGAAACGTGATTGGTTATTTCGTAACCGTTTTTTTAAATATTAAGAAAACCTTTAACAGTCAGCCAGTGATTTATAATCATAAAATAATACGACCTACTTTCACGTTCGCCCTTCTGCCTTAAAATAATTCGTTTATTGTTTTTTTTTAATCGGATAGTAATGTCAAAATGTAGTAAACTAACAGCAACCCGATGCTCACTTTGTTATAAAAATATTTTTAATTTAACATCTAAATTATATTCAGCCAGAAACTTCTTGTGTAACATTTTATCTATTTAAAAGCACGTTATTATCTCTCGATGTAAACTGGTACAACCCACTTTCAGAACTCACGTTTTGCTAATTAACGCTAAATTATATTCTAAATATATTATGTGGCGACACATTATGTTTATGTTAATTTGTAGTATTGCCATATAATCAAACTATTTTAATACAAAGAAAAGCTGATCTTTTCTGACCTATGATAAATTTTACAACGAAAGTTAACTCTACATTATAAGAAAAAAGAAAAACTAGCGTGCAAAGCTTATATTGCATGATTATTAATAATAAATTATTATCTATCCACACAGTATCAGGTGACCGGTCAATCGAGAACACGTCAGAAATCCATTCATAAGGTTCTAGTCACTGTCGTAAACTTGAACTTATATCTTGTAAAGAATTCATAACATTTCTTTATATGGCTTATATTACATTTTATTCTGTTATTAATTTAATGAATTATAGAAACAGTGAAGAAATACAATCTCATTCAATAAACACAGAAGTATTGACTTCAATGTATTTATTGCTAAACATCGTACAAGATTTGTCATGTGATAGTCCCACTAAAGGGCATTCGAGTCCTTACACCACACTAGTATCTTAGACACATTAAAAACTTTTAACACATTGCCAGATTCTACAAAACAATGTTTTTGCAGATTATCCAACAGCGTCTGAACGCTGACTGCTTCAAAAAGTCGGAAGCTTCTTCTAGTTGCTCAGCAGTGAACGTTCTACACAGTCGATTGCTTGAAGCACTTTGTAAATGCCCGCACTAACAGCCTAATAACACATCTGCCAATAGTGTCACTCGAGAGTTGCTTAATTTGTTTCGCACGCATTGCCCCCGGCTGTACTCGTACCACAGTAATTACAGCACGGATCGACTTACAGACGACTATTACTGGAACTCTTAATGTCATAACTCTTTCATTGCAACTAATGACTTGCTTCGATCATCCACGCATTTGTTTTGTTATTGCATCGTCTTGCGAATTAAGGCACAGTTTTTGGTCCCAAATTAAGCTAATATTTTGTGCATTTATCATACAGAGTAACATTATAATGATCTTATTTTGTTACAATAATTTGTTGGATAATTTGTATCTTTCTCTTTTAGATTAAAGTCGTGTTCCTCCATTCACGACTGATATTAGTTTATGAAGTTGCGTTCGTTCATGATTATTGTAAAATATGAAATCTGTGTTGACACTGTTTACAACTTTTCCGTACAAACATCGCTGTATCACTTAACCTAGTTTAATTCAAATCAAGTCATGTACAGCAGTAACATAAATATTTACTCGTACATTATAATATTAACGTAGTAAGTAGCCTATGTGTTCTTCCAGGCTACGTTCCACATTTGTATAAAACTTTGAGTTCCGTTAAGCCAAATTTTGCATTTATAATAAAAAAAAGGTTAAAGGTTTCGATCCATGATGTGTTCTATTTCCCGCAACTCCATGTCTAGCGCATATTTTGCGTGATTACACATATCTTTGAATTTCTTCGCCGATATGTGCAGGTTGCATCACGATGTTTTCTTTCATCTCAGAGCGTCGGGTAAATATGTACATATGAAAATCGAAAAACACAGTGGTACATGGCGGGATTCGAACTCGGGACCTGAAGTTTACGAGTCAAGAGCTAAACCCCTGAGCCACCGACGCTCTGCATTCGTAATATTAGTAAGATAGTATGATTATAAACAGGAACCTAAAATACTTAACTAGCCCATCCTGATTCTACAATTTAATACAGATTTCATAATATAGTTTCTTTGATGTTAAAAAAGTACGCACATCTGTTTTGCCGCAGATTTTACGACATCTAAAATATAAACATCCAAGATTACTTAAGTTTTTTTTTTAATCTTATAAATGTCAAAGTTGGTTGAAGTAAATGCTTAAAGTTGTTACTTATTTGCATTAAATCCGGTTGTTATTTGCATTAAGTCACTAAGCAGTGGTATACTTAAGGAAAAAACATACTATGACCTGAGAGGACAAAACACAGAGAAGAGTCGTCACAATTATTTTCAGATGTAGCATATTTAGACATGATTCATTTGTGGTTTTTCTTAACCTTTAAATATGCAGCTTTAATATGCTTTTAATATGTATTAAACTTTACTTATGTCTTTCTCTATTGCACTCGAAGTTGTTATTGGTCCCTAAGTGACCTCCAGTGTTACTTTGTTGCAAGAAATCTACATTAAGGAGACTAGTACAATAACTAGTACAATAACTCTGAGTATGGAAGTTTGATATGTGACACAAGAACCAAGTTTTTGTTTACATATCGCAAGTGATACCGCTAACCACTAGTTGCATCCCGAGTTTAATTCCCTGGTTGTCAATACTCGTACTTATTATATGTTTCCCTTTTCTTAATTCCTACAAAACACGTTAAAATATATAACATCTACTTATAGTTATAGACGATTATTTATTTTAATGTAATTCTTAACAAATTATTTATTGTCGACAGCAATCAACGAATAACAATGAGGAATATTCGACTCGAAGTTTACCTCGGGTGAGAATAGACGCGGGCTCGAACGCGGGAACCGCTGGGGTACGGTTGCGATGCTGGGCAGCACCGCCGTCTATCACCGAGGAAGAAGTGGAAGACGAGATCGATGAAGATGCTGTGTCTTTACGAGCTGTGCCCGTTCAAGGTAAGGCTTTTTAACTCTTAAATTAGAGAATATTTTAATTGATTACTTAGTTGGTAAAATTGTTACGTCCCATAAGTCAGTTGTTTTGAATGTAATGCCATCTAGCGTTGAGTAGATGAAACTCTAGACAACAAGTTGAAACATTGCTAGATTTCCGCAATAGATGGCGTTGCTAGATCGCATTTAAATACTTTTTTAAATATTACAATTTACAATATTGTTTTATAATGATTTTTTCAAGTTTTTCTGTCGAGTTATTATTATTTATTCAAATTAGTTGATAGCCACTATTAATGTTTAGATTACAAAAGATGTCTGCCAGTTCATTATAGTCATTAGTTGAGCGAGAAAAACCAGCAGTTATTCAGACGATGCGGAGATGGCTTTTTTTTACAAAAAGGAAATCTTTATAAGGACTCTTCAGACGGAAGGATATCTGTTCAAAACTACAGTCAGACATCTATTTACTCAGAAATGTGATGAGAATACGACACAGTCTGGCTCGTTGACTTGTAGTTTTACGTCTTTTGCATAAATAATTCTGTGCTCCGTAGTTAACTACATACATATGTTGATAATTGTCTGACATAAAGGTGTTTTCACTGCATAAAAACATGTTTTGAAAGAAATAATCTAATAATGGCTGGTAATTTAGATTAGTTTCACTAATATAGTATCTAAATAAAGATGTATGTAACGAATTTGAGTGACAAAAATATCACCTAATAGCTATTTTAAACAATTCAACTTTAAATTGTTTTTGAGGTTTGAAATCGACTGTGTTGTTTTTGTGACTAAACAAAAGTATTTAAACGCTAATTGCAGTACGGTGTCCTTAAGTAGAGTGACGTGTTTTTAAAATTTGTTACAGGGTGTCATTAGTTCTGACTAGGGTGACCATAATCAATTACAATTTCAGCTTCTTGTTTTTTTTTTAATAGGTACCTAACTACTTAAGAATATCATTTATTGTCATTATCAATGACTTTGAACTTTAACACTGAAAACTATGTTTTTGTTTTTTTTTTTCCAAAATAGGTAATAATTTTGTTTCGTGATTTCTTACTAAAAATCGCTATATCTCTATTTTTTCTTACCTTTTGATAAAGATAAAATACTCTAATACTCTTAATAAATTGTCTCCGCATTATTGGATCTGTAGGGCACTGTTTGGGGAAAGCAGAGCGGACATAAGTATTGTAAGGAAGCCATGGCCGGGTACCGTAACGAGCGCGCGCGCAACCATCCGGCTCCAATCGATTATTGCTTTTTACTCCACTCCCGTCTCCCGCATACTTGGGACCTTATTCAACGTCCCCGGGAACTGTTTCATGGTCAACGCTATAGTTAGAAACTCCGTTTATTTATTTTTACCACTGTTAGATAAAAATTTAAATGTATTGATGATGAAAGCACTTGGTCTAAAACTAATGTACCAAAATTCTGTACTTGGTTCACATTACAAATATACCTCTTCGTCGCTTTATTACTTTACACGACTGTCAGAGACCTCCTGGGGGGGAGTTCATCAGTATAAACTAACCGTTTACCTAGATGTCCTTGAGGAAACTTTTAATTGTCGTCACTAACTCCTAAATAATAATTATAATGATGTCAATAACATTGATACTGGGTCTCCAGTAATACTTATGTATTATGACAATTGACGCTGTCCCTTCGTCTGGCGCAATGGAGCTAAAACGAGAACAATTACGGGTGTGCCGTTTTTAATTGATATGGCTCCCGTCCTCCGTCCCCCGACCCGCGTCCCGAGCGCCGGCAGATACCGGCAATTCACCCACTGACTGCACGATGAGTAATCGGACAAACCGATACGAAACTATTGTTGTATGTTAATTAGAAAACCACAACTCATTGTCTCCCTAAAATTCGCGGGACATTTGCTTGTTGAGTGTATCAGGGAAATTGAATACACACACTTCAACTATCTTTGTCTTAGACATCGAATACTCTTTGCAATTGATAAACAGACCAGTGAATTGATATAATAGAGGCAGATCCCAGAGGAGACAGACCTCAGTTTTCGTTTATCAATTAATCTTGTGAAAATAAGTGAGGTCTCCCTCTTCTGGGATCCTCCTCAATAAGAACTGTTTCTTATTCATAGAATAGTTAATTATCGTTGATGTTATATAAAAATGTAAAAGTAATATTAAAGTAATTTAACAGTCACAAAGTTAATCGTTAAATAAAATGAGTCATCTGTGTGATTAATTGAACTCGCACACAAAATAGTTGCTGCCACAGGAAACACTCGTTTCACTAGATTCTAAAAATATATATCGAAAAATCAATGAAAAGGAAGTAAGAGATAGAGGAAACGGCATTTTTAACTTATTCGGGATGAATAAGATATTGAACAACACTGATTGGTAACATTTTCGGTTTCTAATTTGAAGTACTACATGACTTTGTTATCTTTAGTCTTGTTTATAGTTTATTTCGCTTGCGTTTATATGTAAAAACTGTAAAAGATGAATGTGGTGATGAAATTATATTCCGATTTAAATTCATAATGTCGAAAATTTTAAAATTTTGTTCGCTACTTACTAACGCATAGATGGGGTCGAGTGACGTATTTAAAATAGACAACATTGGTACCACCCGGCTGACGAAAATATATTCCAAAATACCACTAACAAGGATTTCATTACATTTATTTAGTGACAAATTAGTAGCAAGATATTATAGCTTGTACGCATGCATTTAGTACCTAGACGTGTCAGAACAACAATATTTTAGTAGAGTAGATTAGTAAATCCTTTGTTCGGTTAATTGCTACTCGCTACTCGACTAAAATACTATCCTAATACGAACAAGCTTAGCTTAGTATTAAAATTTACCATAATAATAATAAACGGTAACTCATAAAAGAAAGGAAACTATATTAAACCAAAAGCGTTGTGGAATCTTTCGTCAACATGGTGCATTCAAAGTTTTCAATATAGAGGGCGATGCCTTTGATTTGTCATATAACACGAAACCTGACTCACAGGTGGGACTAATAGGGAAGTAAGATGTGGCTTGACCACCGCCGTCCCTGTTAGGCGGCTCTACACCGTCTGAATGTTAATTCGCTCATACTGTTTAGCATACATGTACGTCCGCTAAAAATAAGTACGGTTTGATGTTCTTAATTCATTTAATCATATAGAAAATATATAAAAAAATGCATAGACAAATATGTCATACAAAGAAAGTAACCGTAATTCAGAATTAATACGATTTTTACTTAATTACATAGTCACTAAGGGACTCGTAAAGTGTAATTTTAGTTTAGGAAATCTACACCAAAAGTCTAATTTATGTTACGATTAACTCTGAAAGCAGCCTTTGTTTATTTCATTATTAATCAAACTAAATAAATGTCACTAACATCCGTAATCAAGAAGGATACGATAATTTAATTGATGTCCGCCTATAGCGGCCCCTCTGTTTTGAATTAAATATGAATTTCCCTTGTGCTTGTTTCCCATTTAAACAAACTTGAAACACGGGAAAACGCTTGTTCTTAGAATATTGAAGTTAACAGTGCCTCAGTGTGTTGCTTTCTAAGGAATCTATAGTTAGAAGTAGTATCTAAGCTTTAAATTAAAATTAGAAAGAGAAAGAGTATTCAACCGATTAGCTAACTATTGTGAGATAGAAGCTATTGTAGAATAACATGCGATTTTTTCAAGGTGAATGTTAGAGATATGTTTTCAGCAGTGGAAATTCAAGGTTATAAGAAACATGTGGTACCAATTTGTATATTCAATTATTCAGTCCTTGTTCAGATATCAAGTTTCCTTTTAAAGCAGGAACAAGTTAAACTTAACTTTAGTGGTCGTTATTGAACTTTCTTGAAATCAGACAGCGTCCGGAAACTATGAATATTTTATTTGTGGCCCCAAGAGTCTGCATTTGGACGTCTCTTAAATAAATTGCGAGTTTTTAATCATTTTTTTTTATTATTTTATAACTGCAATAGTCCACTTTCCCTTCCTATCCTTTTCTTATAAGGAAATGATGGGGAAGTGGATATGCCAGGGAAGGGGACGTATAGGGAGAGGAATTATTCTCTTCCTGTGCGTCTCCTCCTCCGTAGATTAAGGGTAGGCAACGCATCTGCAATTGCAGATGTCTATGGGCAGCGGTCGCTACGTTATTTCAGTGAATCCAGGTGTCCGCTTGCTCGTTTGCGACTTAACAATTTAAAAAAAATGTTTTGTTTATTCTCGTATAATGTTATGAAAAAATAGAAAAGCTGTGAAAAGATTTTCATAAAAAAAACGTAAAATATAAGCATCGTTAACTCTAATTTAATTAAAACGGGCGTTGAAAAAACATTATTCAACAGGTGGTATTAACTTTAAACCGTTTATTTTTTGTAAACTGAGCAACAGTTTTTCGCGTTAATTAATAATTGAATGAATTTCCGCTTATCTTCACCTGCCATACAAATTGTAAACACATTTCTCATTCAAGGTAACAAATGCGACTCGCTGCTTCAAATGTATTTCATTCATAAACGCTTGTTTATTTAAGTATTAATAGTCTCATATAAGATATCGCTATACGGAGTTCCACTTGGAACTTTATCAATGTAAATATTAGTAATTATCGCCTGCAGCTCCATCTGTTATTATTTAAATGAAAAACATAATTTAAACATAATCTGAAAGGAAGAAACTAAACTATAAGCATTTTTCTCTCGCACATGATTCATGCATTTGAACTTGAAAGGGTTATAATATAGTTACTTGATGTAGCAATGTAGACAATTGAGCTTTAAAGCCTTGTTTGCATTAGTCGAGTAGCCAGTATCCAAACAAAGGTTTTACTAAACTACTCTACTAAAATGTCGCTGTTCGGACGCCTCTAATTACTAAATTACTTGCTATTCGACTAAAATACTATCATGGTGCGTTCAAGGCTTTAGTATTGTTGAGTCAGAGTTTTCTATATTCGATAGAAGTGCATTTGTAGGTTCGTTCATATCAGGCAATGCGGCGACGCGACGATGCTGTCTCTATTATTCTATTGTTTGTGTACAATAATAGGGTTGGCACTTACGTTGTTTTTGTGATGGTATTTGCTGGCTAAAGAAATTAAAAACAAAAAACCTTTATATGTATTTTCAACGTCACGATCTCACGATTAGCTAAATATAAACAAAATTTTTACGATAAATAAAATCATGTGTAACAAAACAATTTTGTCAAAATAATAAAACGAAGATAATTTAATTTTATAGTAGTCAAGATATTTAGAGTATTGTATCAATATTTAATCTGAATCAAAGCATGGAAGCTCACAAGAAGCGATTGCTATGCAATAATAAGCTGTGACCGAATTAACTTTGTGTTGTACGTTCAATACAGTGTGATGGCGTACTCTTAATTCTATAAAGCGGAAAATTACATGCAATTATCGTAGCGTAGCACATTTGACGACCCTACATTTCTCCGTCTGCGGCGCGGGCAGACGCGAGGCACGCGGCGCCCGAGTCAGTGCGCTACGCTGCTTCTGACTGGATGCACACACCGCCTTTGATCTGCGTTCGATTTTCAAAATTTAAAAAAAATAGTACTTTTTTTCGTAATTCGGTTCAAGGCACACACTACTTTTGTGCCAAAAGTACAAGTGGAGTGTTCAAGAACTTTTATTTTTAATTGTGCAATTGTGTTGTGATTGTGATAAGGAATCAGCTGTTTAGTGCGCGGTCAAAAGACGTAAGGTTTTGTTGATGTGTTGTTAATGCGATGTTATTGGATTAGTTATTGATATTGAGAAAACGTCGCAGCGAATAGCAGGTTAAAAATCTACGCAGGATATACAATAAAATACGTAAACATTCGAATTTAAATAATACTCGATTGGAAGTTTGCTACAACGGCGTAAATTCATGCATATTTACGCATATTATTTGTTAGCAAACAATGCGAAAATAATTTAATGATGTAATTTACATTGCATTAAGCCCAATATTTTAGTCTTATTTGAAACCGTATAAAACAGAATGATTTACAGTATTATAGCCCTAGTATATATATTAGGGCATTGGTTATACAATCATATAGGAAACTTAATGTTCAAAATACATGACTTAATTACTAATAATAACATATTAATAATAGAATATTCGATATGCACATAAAAATCATACTGTGTAGGCGTCGCGGTAAGGAAGGGGCCACGTTCACACTAAGTCTTAATTACTAACATTGAATTGTCTTTATTCAATTAGAGATAATGGTCTTTACTGCCGACTTATCTATTGTTCTTAGACTTAACTAAATTAACTTTTTCGTATGCAGATTTAAGTTTCTAACTACCGTTGGTAAACAGAGAATATTTTAAGATGAAATTCATTGTCATTTCACCGTAGAACTGTTTAAACAATTTTTACGTAGAACTTTTTTGTATATGATCCTAAACATCATAATTAATACTATTATGATTATATTCCCTTCAAATATAGTTATTTTATTGTTTACTAGCTGTTGTGCGCGACTTCGTCCGCGTGGATAACTAATATAGCCTATGTTACTCGGGGATAATGTAGCTTTATAATGGTGAAAGAATTTTTGAAATCGATCCAGTAGCTCTTAAGTTATTTCAATACAAACAAAAATATAAAAATACAAAGTTTCTCTCTTTATAATATTTATTGTTTATTAATATCTGTAAATCTTGTAAATTTTTCATCATATTGGTTGAAAACACCTGAAATTGCAAACTTCATAAACGTAAGAACGAAATAATCGACTGATGTTTCGCAGTTATGGAATATCCAAATTCTTTTATGAATCCGTTAATCCGAACAGTACTATACCGATTTCATAGTATAGTTATGCAACGAAGAACTTTCGTGGTCATTGCATGTCGTGATTCGATCGCTTTTCGTGCAAAATTCCATAAAACTATCATATATTGTACATCTGAGTACCGCTATTCACTTCCTCATCTTTATAGTATATCGATTCCGGTATTCGAAGATGTTTATGATTATAATAATACGGTTGTTATTAATATTCGTGGACAATCAAGATGCGGTCATGCAAAGAATAACCTTTGATAATCTATATCTATACTAATATTATAAACAGAGAAACTTTGTATTTTTATAAGTATTGAAATAACTCAAGAACTACTGGACCGATTTCAAAAATTCTTTCACTCATAGAAAGCTACATTATCCCCGAGTCACGTAGGATATATTTTTTAATTCCACGCGGACGAAGTCGCGAGCAATAGCTAGTGTTTACTATTCTTTTTATTATTATTAAAATTGTGAATGGTAAAAATAAAATTAACGTTATAACGCATTCTAGGTTAATCTAATCTCCGGTATAGAGTGCTAGGAAATTCGGATACACTCTTAATTAGTGGAGCACGGTTTTTTTATTCTATAATTTAGCTTTAAAGCGTACTTTGAACTATGAACTTTTTAAGAAAAAAACAGTGGGTAGAATCACTTCAGGAAGAACAAATCGGTCAAAATAAAGGGTTAATATTTTTTATTAAGGCCACATTTTTTACATACAGTAAACCGAATTGTTGGCCGGTTCGCCTTCAGATATACAGACCATGAATTAAATCGCCAATGGCCTGTAAATGTATGACGAATATTGTTTAAAACGTCAAGACCATCTGTTCCTGTCAAACTGTAGGTACTTTGCTTCGGTCAAGGATATATCTCGTCTCTTCCCTCTTATTGTGTTATAACCACCTTTTTAACTACATATTCATAATACTAGGTAGTTAAGAGAAAGCATGTTATTGACTAAAAATAATCACCACAAAATACTTAATTACGCTAAAGTAGCGGAAAATAACTCAATTGCCTTAATAATGTCTTTATTTCTCTTATCAAATTTCATATCGAATCCTTTCCATTTTAAAACGTTTTATTATCGATCAGGTAATTAACGTTCGTAATATTATTAATAACTATTACAGAAACAGTCAGCTGTAAGCCGTCAAACGAGCGTACGGGAGAAACCGCGTATTGGCGAAAGTTGTCGATCTGAGACGTATCAGTGCATTATGGAAATTGTGCCAGTTTTCCAAACGATTACGTAAATTAAAAAGAAATACGTCAATGTTTATTGTCGTGTGACGAGTGGATTGCTCCGCCAGTTGCAAGTCAGTGGCCGGTACATGCGATTTATATACAATGTACTGATGCCAGTAGGGTGCTACCCAAAGTACTTTTCGATTGGCGATATCGCTACTGGAATCAACAGAAATGTATGAAACTGACATTGACATTCGATAAGTCATGTGCTTGTCACGTGTGAGATATTGAACTTCATAGTTACATACATTTTTGACGTTTGTAATAGAATCGTTTCGTAGCGAATGTTATTTGGGAAACTCCCAAATAACATTACTATTATATCTCTTTAATTGTTTAGCAGTATTTCTTACTGCTTATAGTAAACTCGTATGTCAAAATAAAACTGTCAGGTAAACTCATCGCCTCGTCTAAGTTGCATTAGGTAGGAACGAACTTTCATATCGGCGAAGAAATTCAAAAATATGTATGTGTATTCACGCAAAATACGCGCTAGTCGTGGGGTTGCGGAAAATGGAGCCCATCCTGGATAGAAACCTTTAACCTTTAAGTAGGAACGAATAAAGGCTATCAATACAAAGAGAATCTACTATTCTATATACTCGTACCTACGTTATCTATTGATGCTTCACATTGATTGTCATTTGTTCGTGTGAAGAGGTCCTATTCTCCAAAATACGTAAACTATATGCAAACACTTCGAAAATTATTCATCTATCATGTTTTAATTCTAAAATAATCTCATGTTTGTTTATAGTTGATATTGAATTAACTATTATTTATAATAATATATGTTTAGTATTTTGAATCAGAAGAGAATTCTAAATATTTTTCAAAATATTATTGTATCGACTGCATTGGGTTTATTGGGTGATATTTTTCAAGCGTTCGTTTTAATTCAATAATTATGATGTAGTATTTTCCGTCTAATATATCTTGATATTTTTCTGTTAATACGCTCTTCTGTTTTTCTATTTTACTTGGTGACAAATAACCTCATAAGTATGTGATAATTGTAAGTTCGTTAAGCATGTACCAATGTGTTTTTCAA
>QDHC01004541.1:703667-726704 GCA_013186455.1 Papilio dardanus tibullus | reverse complement strand
ATATCCTAAACGGCTCATGGTTTCCTTACAGATAGTTACGATATGTCTATCGTTTTATAGTTCTAAGATATGGATTGACTGCAATGGGATACCTGAGTTCACTTACAGTCGTGTTTCTTATAAGGTCCGGTGAAAAGTGGATATTGACAACTTTGATGTCGACACTTCTAACATTCACTTATTAGACTTCCCCGTTACTATCCTCCTTTGGATAGATTGATGAATGTGTTTTTATACCATAAAGTTGCAAACGAGAAAGCGAAATAGCAAAGCGACCCATAGACATTTGAAAATCGCAGATGCGTTGCTTACCCTTAATCTACGGAGGACAAGACGCACAGCAAGAGAGTAATTCCTCTTCCTATGCGTTCTTCTTGTTTGTTTGTAGATATCTCTATAACGGCTCAACGGATCTTGATGATAATTTTTACAGATGTAGAACATAGTTTGGAAGTCATAGGCTACTAAGATTTTTTTTAATTCCCCGCGGACTGAGTCGAAGGCGACATCTACAGTTAAAATAACATAAATAAAGTATAAACGACGTATAAAATGATAATTTTGTATAACATGAGGATGTCTACAGCTGAAATAAATAGGTTTTTCCTTATACAGTCCTTGAAATTATGTTATGGAAACAACACGAGCTGTATGTTGATAAATTATTTACTTTTAGACATTGAGTATTGCATTTGAGTTTAAAACAAACATTGTCTTCATGGCGCACAAAAACAATGATTCAGGCGCTCATTAGCGAATGAGTCATTGTATTGTGCGGGCGGACCCTGAGCTTACAGCTAGGGCTGCCAATATTCAATAAACAAACACCCAAAGACTGACGACGACTAATGACCATTTGTCAACCCTTGAACCCTTGGCGGGCGAAAAAACGACAGCCGGTTACTTGTTCGACACCATCCATTCTGACCCGTAGCACAAGCATCATGTTAACCTAATAATTCTAGTAAATATGGCTTATATTCAAAAATGTGGCAACCCTATTTACAGCTTACTCCCCACACGAGTTATATCAAGAAGACAAGTATAGTCATCTTGATTACTGACTCAATAAAAATTAAATACATTGACTTCATCTTACTATTATAGTGACGGTCCAGGGTTCTGCAAATCTATTGTATTATTTTTACAATTGAAAAACTTTTAGTAAGTAAAATGTCATGTTAATTATTTTTTTTTGTTACAGGTAAGTTTCACCGATTTACTCTATTCTGTCGAGAAGTGTAAGTACTACATGTAATATTATCTTTTCAACTGCTATTTAACTTGGATAAAAGTTTATTGATTTTATATTAAGGTAGAAATAAAAAGAAAAGTACAATGTGTTTCCGTCTGAAAAGTGTAAACAAGTTCTTGCGTTGATTTTAAAGTTACCGGTTCGACGGTCTTGGTTAATTGCTACTTGAATTTCCCAAATTGGTATATCGTATGTTGTGGATGACGGCCGGATGCCGACGTTGGCGGGGATGCTGTGAATATGCGCTACGCATCCGCCTGCAGGGCTGTCACCTGCTAATTGCCTATATTAATTGCTATTCATTCAAACGATAAAACAATAATTCATTAGGTTACTTATGCCTTTATAAGCATCATGTAGAAATCCTTTACGTATTAGGTGCATTAAGTATCCCGTAAATTCGAATAAGGTTTTTGACACTTCAGAATTTTTACAAATAACTAGATCGTCAAATGTTTTTTGCACTATAAACAACATTTTCACGTTGCATCGTGCAACGTAAAAATGTCAAAGTAACCTTGGATTTTGTTTTTGATCAACTAACAATATTTTCAAAAAAATCTAGTAAAAATAGAGGACAACCCTTTCAGGAGCGCATTCGTGACGCGTTAACGTAGTGTTTGTTTACGAAGTTATTTCGAATTCGACGCTTTCGTCGTTCCGAGAACGTGCCGGTGTCGGCGCGGACAGCGAGCGGCGGTCGGTCGGGCCACACGCCAGCCGTTGCTCTATCAATTAGTGATACGTTGTTATTGTTGCTGATGTACCTTTGATCGTCATACCAGTTTAAAATCAAAGAAGAAAATATCATACATCCTGGCATTGTACTAACACAGATTGGTCTCTCTCTTTTTAGGAAAAAAAAATGAAAGGGAGGACAAATTAAGTTCGTACAATTTCTAAATAAAAATATAAAATTCGACTGTGTGAATCGTTCGACATGAATCGTCAAAATAAGACTTAATGGTATAAAGAAAAGATTAGAAGCACTACTAATTGACACGCAAAATAATACTCTAAAACAGTGTTGTAATAGTCTGTAAAAAATAATACAGAAAGACAAATTCTCTACCCGTATCTCGACTCTACTTAACCCGATATATCAACATCCTTTAATTAGGCTGTTGCACAATTAGGTCACAGCAGTATCGATGTAGGATACTGCAAAGTAGGTTGCATCTGTTTCTTTTTATTTTCGTATCGTAACTTTTTAAATATTAAATCGGTGTCAAGTTCTTATTATGTTTGCACAAGTTTAACATTTAATAATTGTAAATATTAAATATGATTGCACGAAAATCACAGAATAATATATTTAATATTGTTCTAAAGTTATGAAATCAAAGAATTGATATCGCCTTTATTTGATGGTAAAAGACTTCAAAAATGCATAAAAGTAATAAAATATTGCTCAATTTTTTATAACTATGCAGTTAGTTTAGTGTGTCTGTTTTTGATATGTAAAACGAGCATATATATTCATTGCCATTTTTATATGTAGGTTATTTTTTTTCTGTAGTTCCTTATGTTTATTTGAAAGTAAGGGGTTATGTAATATTTAAAAGCATCTGTTTATCAGTACTTATGGAGTATGTATGAACTATAAAGTTCACGATCAAAGATATTTAACTGTTATATTTCGTAAAGAATTGGCTTGTTGTTAAAATATTTTGTGCCAAAAATATTGCACGACGTTGCAGATGCACTATATCACGTCCAAACTGGAGCACAAAAGCTTTGTATCAAGTCACTGTTCTTATGCAACCTGACTGATTAATGCCACTACTAAAAACATGATCTAGTTTTTTATTTAGTACGTAATTTACGATCAATCAAAAATTTTTCTATCTTTATACTAATGGCGTTCAAGTTATAATATCAAATAACTAGATTAAGACAAAATGTGGTACAATATAAATAAATTAAAAACATTCTTTGTCATAGATAAATGTAAAGGCAATGTTGGTGTACAACTCCCTTGGTCTTCGTATAACTGTAATATGAACTTTACATCACAACATATGTAAGCCATGTTCTAGTATCAGCGTGAAATAGTAACCCTAGAGCTACATTACTGGTGTCACGTTAAAAACGGCCTTACGCCGAAGCAAAATCGCCGTTTTTTCCGCGAAGTCGGTTTTTTTTTATAAGAGAGGGGGCAAACGAGCGGCGTTAACACCGAGGTGGTCAACGACGCCCTGCGACATTGACAACACCAGAGGAACTGCAAATGCGTTGCCGGCCTTTTAAAAAGATGTAGGCTCGCTTCTTGAAGGACCCTAAGTCGTATTGGTTCGGAAATACCGCCGAGGACAGACCATTCCACATCGCGGCTGTGCGTGGCAGGAAATTCCTTGAGAAAATGGAGCCCTGATGAAGGTCTAATGTAGCCGTAGGGTTACAAATAAAGCATGTAGCACAGTATAAAATCAAAGTGTACATTTACGCAATCGTGTACATGTTTGCTTATCTCACGGGCAAGGATGCTCGGGCGGGTCTACGCTCTGTGCCCGCGGCGTGATATCGACGGCATTGCATCTTATCAGTACACGTGCGTCCGAGCAAGTTAAACACCTCTGACTCATAAATACACAACATTCTTGATACCTTTACCATTTATTCATATGTTTATATGGAGTGTGATGATGGGTCTCGACTAGTTACCTATACTAATACTAGTTGTTAGCGACTTCGTCCACGCGGAATTAAAAAAATATAGCCTAAGTTACTCGGGTATAACGTAGCTTTTTTACGGTGAAAAATCGGATCAGTAGTTTTTGAGTTATATCAATACATACAAAGTTACTCTCTTTATAATATTAGTTTAGATTATAAAGAGAGAAACTTAATATTTTTGTATGTATTAAAATAACTCAAAGACTACTTGGCCGTTTGCAATAAATCTTTCGCCATTAGAAAGCTACATTATCCCCGAGTACCAACTATATTTTTTTTTAATTTTACGCGGATGTAGTCGCGAAAAACAGCTAGTGCACAATATTAGCTTATATTTAAGTTTCAGGCTACAAATAATCATAGTCACTTCAATAGAATCAGTGATGACCAATGAGACAGATATTACTCGTACATCACACATGTCTTGTGCATAGATAATTTCGGACACATGTTCGAAGTATATCATCTCCACGTTCTTATCCTGCTCTCATAGGCTTGTCGCACCAGGTTTTTGTCTTTCACGTTAATCTATCCTTTGCCATGTCAGTCATACATTTATAAATCCGAAGTTGTCCTATCAGATTTTTGTGACGTTTCTGAATTAAACCATATTTGAAGTTAAAAAGGACACCAGACTCTCTCTGTAGTTACAATATTCGATTCCAGAGTAGAGGAACTACTATATCTGAGTTAGGAGGTCGTCTGTTCGTCCGACGTTAATGTGTTAATTATAGAGCTTGTTTATCCGATTCCTCCGACATTCGCTGTGATAAATCTTTACGAAACGTAAGTAGACTTTCGACGTCTCCCTTTGCATTAACATGTTTCATATAGAGGTGATTTCATTCATTAAAATACATTTCTTCTACCATGTGCTCAATGCATATTAATTGGTTAGTTTCTCTAGAAAGTAAAAGTTGTATACAAACTATAAACATACTTAAAACTAGCTGTTGTGCGCGACTTCGTCCGGGTGGAATTAAATAATATAGCTTTTGTTACTCGGGGATAATGTAGCGTTCTAATGGTGAAAGAATTTTTGAAGTCGGCCCAGTAGTTCTTGAGTTTTTTCAATACAAACAAAAATACAAAGTATCTCTCTTTATAATATTAGTATAGATAACGCTTGATAACATTGTTTACTACTAATTTATCAGTGGTAAAGCCACAGGAACAAAGAAATATCGACCACACGGAATACAAGCGGAAGTTAATAGTTTTAATACTTTATTAAATTGATGGGAATCCCTATATCCTCTTCGAAATTTAAACTATTCTCGTATTTTCAAACCCCTTTGTATATCTTAATATAGCTGATATTAGAGTTCATTTGCTGCCTTGCTATTTAATTCCTTTCTCTCACAGAATCATGAAATAAAGAAAGACACGATGATTATAAATGTCAGACAATAAAAAAGTTCCCAAGTAAAAATACCAACATTACTCGGTCGGAGTCTAATGTCACTCGTAATGTCATGCCGCTAATAATACGAGTCTGTTATGATAAAAAAAGCTGAAAAGTTCATAGGACGGGCATCGGTAATAATTTATGATACTTTCTTATCACTAAATAACCACGCGACTATCTCTGTTGCTCAATTATTGCACAAAAGTTATCGCGCCCAGTTATGTGTAAGTAAACAATTTTCCCCATATCTATCGTAGGGCTGAGCCTTGTGTACTTGACATCAACTTTCTACTCGTAAATTAACCGAAATTTCATCGTCATATTTGATGTAAGATAAAGTAATTTTTACCTTAATTATCATCGGTAATTATTTGTCTGGACAACAATTTGATGTAATTTTATATTATTCTAAGGCTTTTACACTGTGGAAGTTTTTTAAAGTTGACAATTTGAGAGAAGAAACCGTAAGGAACAATTACTCCTTTATACTACTCTATAACACTACTCTTAAAAGGTCTGCATTCCTGCTACTTGTAAGGATTGAATAAAGTCAGTCGACAGTGTTGGTTTTCTTTCCCTGTTTGGAAAACAAGCCACGCTGCTATCGGCCCTACGTTTAGTAAACACCAGTAAGAAAAGAAAACGAATGTTATCAAAATCGTACGCGCTCGTGTGACCTCGTTTTATGAATCCAGCTGTCTATGTTAATTTATACAAGGAGCATTCGTATTTAATTACAATCGTTTTACACTTATGTAATGCCACGTTATTACACCGTTTAATAGTATAAGTACTTTGTTGCTTACATTGTTTTTATTTTTTTTGATCACTTTTTATTATATTATTGCTGTTGTGCGCGACTTCGTCCGCATGAAATTAAATAAAATAGCCTATGTTACTCGGGGATAGTGTAGCTTTCTATTGGTGAAAGAATTTTTAAAATCGGCCCAGTAGTTCTTGAGTTATTTCAATACAAACAAAAATACAAAGTTTCTCTCTTTATAATATTACAATAATATAGATATAGAATTGTTTTAATTGACTTCCCACAGAAGGAGGTTATCAAGTCAATGAGTTATTTTTTATTTTTGTATGTTTAGGTGGTTGTAATTATTAAATACAATACTGATAAGTTAATGCATTTTAATTTTAGTCCACTTTCACAAAATCCTTGAAACGTAATGAGTTAATGCGGGTTCCAAAGAAAATGAAGAATAAATTAAAACGTATTTAATTTTTACTTTGCATTTATTTGCATGTAGAATATAAACTCTCTTAAACAAAATCAAAAGTTAAACTCACTCGTGAAACTTAATTATGCGCTCTAGAAAATATGGTGGAAAAATAAGGATTTAATTATTATGGAAAGTAGACAAATTACCAAGAATTTAAGTTAATAATGTGAAGTATGTATTCGCTTATTTTTAATTTATTTTGTTCATTTACTTGTTTTAAATAATTCCATAGGTCTTTTTAACTTAGTCTCATGTGATTTATATTGTTAGTAGATGGTCAAAGAACTCATGTTTAAAAAAAAATGAAAATAAAACGTTTTAACAATAAGTGATAAAGTTCGTAAGTTTGTCAGCCCCAATGATATCAAAGCTTATCGCATCGGTAGTTTGTACGGGCGTAGGGTCCGCAGGCACAGCTCAGGCCCCGTGTAGTGGGTGCACCGCACCGGTCGGACGCGGTTTGTAAACATTTGCCAGTTGCCACCGCGCCGCGTGCTAGGTCGCGCGTGTTTCACACAACTTCGTTTAGTTGTAATACATACAAACAGTTAGTGTTACCATAATACGCAGGAAGCCCGGGAGTACTCGCTTCGAACACCATTGTGCCAGTTTTGTGGTAACTTTGTGTTCTTTTGTTGATATACGTTGTGTTCAGTGACCGTCACAGTTTTTTTTTTGTTTTGAAGTCTTGTGCGGTACGGTGGTTCCATTGTTTAATGTGAATAGTGGTACTGTATCTACATACATATATTTAAAAATGCCCAGAATAAATAATATACACATACAGTCTTTCTAAATACATATTTATATTTGAGTAAATTATTTATTTTCTAGCCATTCTTTACACGCAATCGAACAAATGGTTAACCGCATTATTATGATAAGTAAATTCTGCTAAAACATGACTCATTTTGTAACTTCTTTCATGTTTTTACTACACAATTCTAAATACACAAAAGTGTTAACAAACTTCGTAACATAAAAAACTAAGGTTATGTTTTACAACAGCTGACCTTGTAACTTATTGTCCTGTAATAATCAATTTATCCATTCTATCGATTAACTGGCCTTAACATTACACGTCTCATTGAATCCACTCAGCAAGAGATCTATATATAGCCGCCTAGTGTGCACTCACCCTTAAGTGTTGTCACTACAAGGTTTCACTGAATACGAGTTGGTTTGAATCGTGACTTTCTCACGTGATTTAGCTTAAAGACTTGACATGTTGATTAATCATCTGTTATCTTTTCAATTTACACGTGTTTTTTATAATCAGTTAACTTGTAAAACCAAGCTTGCTAATGCAATCGAAAACCATATTCAGCTCACCGTAGTAGTTTTATTCAAGTTTCATTCACAGTCCTCAAAGTAAGTTTTTTCGCAGAGTAGAGATATTTTTTTTTATAAGAAAACGAGCAGCACGAACATCGAAGTAATCATCAACGTCACTGCACATCTGCAGTACCAGAGGAACACAGATCTAAATTAAAAATGAAAATACTGCTATGTGAAATCAACCGGAAACATATTAAATTTTATTAATTTGATACACCTGATCTGTAGTTCATGTGTGGAATGTTCGGTGTTTGGAATTAACATTGCATCTGCCGCACCGGGTGGCATAAAATCAGTCCAGCATATGCCTCGCATCTTGCATGCGCCCGCATCCCGCTACCTGCTACAGGGTATTGTTACCCTAGTACCCTCCAGCACAATAGATGCATACTCTGTTTTGTTCTACGAATTACCAAAAAAACACTTCTTATTTCGCTTTCGAGTACGTCGTCAATATTCGAGTGGAATGTTAAGTTGGTGCTTTACAACTCGAATGTGTTGGATAAAAGTTTTGTGGTTATTTACCGAGGGTATGCACTAAGCAGTGTTGACGTACATATGGCTGATGTAAACAAAAATTTAACAGCTACTACTCGGAACATTAAATACTTCATTTAATGTTCCGAGTAGTATTTCAACAAAAGATTTTATACGATATTCTTATAAAATGAACGGCAATGAAAAAAGTAACAGGAATATTTATAACTAACTGGTGTCCACGACTCCGTCCGCGCGGAATTAAAATGCCTATGTTACTCGGGGATAGTATAGCTTTCTAACGGTGAAAGAATTTTTGAAATCGGCCCAGGAGTTGTTAACTTATTTGAATACAAACTTTTGTTTGTTTCAACAAAGTTTCTATCTTTATAATATTAGTATAGATACTCGTATGTAGTTGTCTGCTGTAAGTAGATATTGAAAAGTCGGTTTTGATTTGGTTTGATAGACCACTCCAACACACTTTTTCGTAATGACCAAACTTTGAGCTCAATTATAAATCTATTCACGTTTATTCAACAAATCGTCCGTCACCAGGCGGAATGTGAAAAGAATTTTGTATCAGCTATTTAATGTGACATTTCAGACGCCTAACAGCAGAACAGATATTTCGTGTAAATATTTATATCCGTCTTAAATGTCAGTCGGTGATAAAAGTTGCTTTGAAGGTGAGACTTAGAAGGGTCCGTGCCTATTCGCCATAAAGTCATTATTTCAATCTGTGCATCAAGTTTCGCGTTTAAAAGTTATAGTTGCGTTCTTCGAAACTTTAATAATTAAACGGCATCGCTAACACTTGGAGTAGATAAGAAGTTTATCTCTAATAGGAATTTAAAGATAACGCTCTTCTAGAGAGTATTTTTTTTAGGCAGAGATAAAGCTTTCTTACTACTGTGATGCCTCTTTGATTCTTGATTGAAATCCTTTATGTATATTTATATGGCTTTTTTTAATTTATCAGCATAAGTAGTATTACGTTACTTTACGAAGAAAAATCCATATTTAGTAACAAATTAAAGAACTTGAAATCTTCTTACATATCCTGTTTGCTTGAATCTGGTAGGTGACATAATTTTAAAAAATGCATAACAAGCTTTCTCTGTTTAGTGTACTGGTAAAATGTAATATAAATATAATGAAAAAACTCCATTGTAACTATACATGTACATGTAAACTTTTATAGATTCTTATACAGTACTCAGCGGGGCTACCCAAAGTGTCTTTCGACTAGCGATATCGCTGAAGGAATCGACAAAAATGTTTGAAACTGCCATTGACAATTGATAAGTCATGTGCTTGTCACATGTGAGATATCAAACGTCATTGGCAGTTCCATACACTTTGATTTTCGCTATCGAATTGCTTTGTAGCGAATGTACTTTGAGTAATCCCCCTAGGTCTGATGAATACACGAGTATTATTGTACTTACGCCTTTAATTTCTTCGAGCAGTAGACCTTCAAGGACTTTAACACAATGCCGTGCTACCTACATATTTATTATGGAAGGTTAAGAGGTTCTAAAAGTAAATTTTATTTTCTTGTAGCACACTTATTATGTTGAAGAGAGCCCGTATAATTTTACGGTACAATATTCGTGTAAAATGTTAATTAATTTCTAAAAAACACGCTTGAAAAGAAAATTAATTAGTTGTATTTTATACAATCAGTTTTGCAAATGAATAGCTAAATAACGGTATAATTGAATAATGAGTATATTTTTATTTTTGGTAAAAACTGTTATTTCGGTAAAAAAGATGTGTTGCTTAGGTTATTTATTGATTAGATAGAAACGAAAGTAACTAGTTGTTTACTAAAATTTGCTGAACCTTAAAAACGACAAAAATACTTCCAAAATGGTGAAATATTTCTTTGAATTATTTTTGATGCATAATCAAAATGAACGTAAGTATTGTAAAGATTTAAAAACAAAGACATAAAGAACAAATCGTTAAGTTTTTTATTTTGCAAGCACACGGAAAAAAAAATAAGAAAACCTGTTTTTACGTAATTGTGCAAACTTTCACTCCTTGGTGTTAAGCCAGACAAGTTTAAAAGCTTAATATTATCGCTTTATTTGGAAAACGTAAGCGCTATATTGTTTGTCATACGGTTTTGTAACTTTGAAGATTTTATCGTATGCATTTCTGTTTAATTGTTTAAGTGCAAAGTGAAATCCTTGTGAAATTGTCTTATCTTGTTTCCGGTAGTTCAGTGTAACACTTTGTAATTGTTTTAGCTTAGGTACTATGAGATTCTTACATACTTCAGGGGGCTAGCTAAAGTATTTTTAGTTTGGCGATATCGCTGATGAAATCGACGAAAATTTATGAAACCAGAATGATATTCGATAAGTCATGTCCGCGTCTTGTGTGAGATAGCGAACCTCATTGTCAGTAGCACAACTTTTAGATGTTCACTATCGAATCGCGTTGTAGCGCATGTACTTTAGTTTCTTCGAAATCAGCATTTCAAGCAATTTCAGCAAATTTAAATGCACGGCAATGTAAGAAGTAAACTATACGTATTTTACTCTGAAGTTTATGCATGCTCCTTAATCCTTAACCCACTACCTTACTTCCCCTTCATACTTGAACACTTCTACTGAAGCCACTTAACATAGAAGGTAATGTTTTACACGAATATTAATAAACCACTAGACACCTATTAGAGACTATTTGCCGTTATAATTTTAGTCCACTTTCCCTGCCTATCCTTTTCTTATTAGGAAATGATGGGAAGGGGAAGTGGATATGACGGGGGAGGGGACGTATAGGAAGAGGAATTATCCTCTTGCTGTGCGTCACTTCCATAGATTAAGAGAAGGCAACGCTTCTGCAATTGCAGATGTCTATGGGCAGCGGTCGCTTCGCTATTTCAGCGATTCCAGGTGGCCGCTTGCTAGTTTGCCACTTTATAATATATAAAAAAATCCTTTGGATTAAAATTAATATCAGGAATATATGGAAATCAAATAAAAGGTTGATGATCAACGTCGTAAAGCAATGATAATACTAGTTCTTCGTCTCTGACTTGCGTTTACAGTTAACAAAGCATTATCGATTCCGTTAACGATACCAGATTCAATACTTAATCGTGTTTACGTCTATCCGGTACTACTTTTATTATTACACCGATTTTCTTTTTATCGTTTAAAAATACTTAGTAATCATTTTTATGGATAACTGACGTCTGCGAATCGGACTCGGAAATAAAGAACTTATTTAGTAGCCTATGTGTTCTACAGCCTGGTTCGCGCCAGGATAGTATTTTAGTCCAGTAGCAAGAAGCATTTATTTGAACAAATGATTTACTACTGTTCGTATACGTTTAAGCCTAAACATACGCACTAGGTAGTAATTTAGTAACTAAACGTGTCCGGACAGCAACATTTTAGCAGAGTAGATTAGAAAATCCTTTGTTCGGATAAATGCTACTTGCTACTCGACTAAAATACTATCCTAGTGCGTACGAGGCATATAAGATTATGTTCTATATCTGTGCAAAATTTTACCAAGACCAGTTTAGCCGTTTCGTAGATATCTTTAAACAAATATCCATTCATCTACCGTAACTTTTGCAATTATAATATTAATGTAACTCTAGGATTTTTTTAATAATGACAGGTAACAAATATTCAAGAAACGTTAACGATGGAAAGTTGCAATCGGGTCGTCTGGCGACCTTCCAAAAGATTTAATAGTCAGTTAACAAACCTCATGTTCCTTCTAACTAATAATATACTGATTTTATAAACCTAAATTTATAAAATAACAACACATTTACATATAAAACTACTATTTATATATTGATATCGGTAATTTAAAGAAACCCATACTAAAATTATAAAGAGAGGAACTTTCTATTTTTGTATGTATTGAAATAACTCAAAAACTACTGGGGCGATTTCAAAAATTCTTTCACCATTAGTAAGCTACATTATCCCCGAGTAACATAGGCTATAATATTTAATTCCATGCGAACGAAGTCGCGCACAACAGCTAGTTATATTATACATCGGTATAAGACGTCCTGAATACCGTCTTTCTGATACTATTCTCAATATTGATAGATCGTCGGATCAAACGTCGCCAGTACACGCATTCCTTTGTGATATTTTAGTAAACATACGACGCTCCTTTAATATTGTAATCATAATTATATTTTTAATATCAGAGGAATGTTAAAAGTAAAATAATAAAACCACTTGTAGGGCTTTATACATACTTGTATTTGATCGATTGTTTTTTGTTATTTATACCAAAAATTACGCAGAAAATGTCTTTATTTATATTTTTATAATTATTTCAAAGTACATTCGTAGCCAGGTTTCTGTCTGTCGATTTCTTACTCCTATATCTCTATCGGATATGTCATTTCACAGGGCCTTAATCCTTTAGAAGCTAGAAGCTTGATCTTATTTTATTTTTTATTAGTTGTAGTTTAATCCTCTTAGTGCTATTTGAACCTTTTTATCCTTGAAATGATAGATTAGGTCCCAATCGATATAGTATACAATGCTGAGCTTATAAAAAATATTAATGAAATAGATTGTTATGCCTTTGAGTGATTCGATAGCGAACATCAAAAATGTATGGACTTGACAATAACGTTCGATATCACTCGTGAGAAGCACATGAATTAGCGAATGTTATTGTCAGTTTTATATATTTTTGTTGATTCCATCAGCGATATCGCCAATCGAAAGATACAACTTATCATTGTTTTATTTATCTCCAAAGCTCTTTATTATAAAAACATAACTTAAAATGTGGGCTTGCACCCATATTGTGATATACCACAGCCCACAGCGGATGCGGAAACTGCCGACTGTGAAATTTAAAGATGAAACAAGCGATAAACGTCAGATTAAACTGCCGAGCTATTCTATATCGGAGCCAATGTGTTTACTATGTCAGCTATTTCTATCTATGAGATACGATGCCTCTATTTTACAGAAGCAAACATTCTTATGCATATGTCTATGGGCAGCGGTCGCTTCGCTATTTCAGCGAATTCATGTGGTCGCTTGCTCGTTTGCCTCTTTATAATATAATACGAGTAAATAAATAAATTGTGAATAATTTATCGATAAACTTAGTTATAAAATTCAACCAAATTCTTCAATATCTTAAAAGAATTTGGTTGATTTTAGTTGATTGAGTTGAGTTTGGTTGAATTTCTATCTGTTTAACCTTTAAGTGCATTGTATTGCAGTTTTTCATTTTAAATATAAATATGATCTCATTAGTGTATTTGTGTCAGTATGAGCGTCTAATGCGGTGGTAATGCGTCGCACCGTTGTGTGAACCGTGCTTAATCTTCGCCAGACCCGTTGCCCATAAATGGGACCCTTGTATAGCTTTTCTGATAATAGACAAAGTTCCGTTATTACTATGTAGATATTTAAACGTAAACAAACTTTTAAAGGTCTGTGGTATCATCATTATTTTACTATACAGACTATCCTGGATTAGTGAGAAATACCTAGAAGCGACAGTTACGGTATGGTCCCGAAGACGATTTCCATAAGAAACTCGGATTAGAGAGAAACCTCAATAAGCGAGACAAATATCGCGGTCCCGTGGATTCTCGCTTATCTAGGTTCGACTGGTTTTATAATGCGGTTTGTAACGTCGTCTAGTTGTTTTACACTGTACCATTTTATTAAAAATCTGGATTATTTCTCTATTAAAAGACGTAAAGACAAATGTAACAATTTCACTTAATTATTTATCTCTTTACGCTTTGTTTCAATTGTATACTCGTTTATTTCTATATTGTTTGAGATAAAGAAATAATTGTCACATTTGATTGATTTGTTGTATAGTTATCTTGTTTGAGAGACATCAGTTTCACTGGCGGTGTAGGAGAGTAAGCGTGCAGTTATTTGTGCACGCTTCTCGCTTGGCACACATCTGTCCAACGAAAGTTTATATATTCTCGTATTCGTGCTTTCTTCGTAACGTATGTTTTACACTACCATCTTTTCCGTTAGTTTAAACGACACAGATTTCTAATATAATTAAATAAGCAATTCTTTTTAGACTTTTTTCTCTTGTTAAGAGTTAGAAGTTCCATTCAAGAATATATTGTAATAAAGAAGGTTAAAGATGAACAAATGTTAGATTATAGCCAGATATGTACCTATCTATATCAATTTATCTTTTTTATTATCTTTTCAAGATAAAAACACTCGCCTAATTTTTTGATTTGGTACCCGAATCTTTAAAGATAAAGTTAAGATCCTTTAAAGATTTGACTCTTCGAATCTTCTTTATAAATTCATTATCGTTATGGTCATACTTAACATTATAATTGTTATTTTATATTTAACTCTGCATACAGCATTACAGCGACATAACGAGTTAGTGCTCGTGCATTTCCTATCACTGTTACTTAATTACAAAAACGTGTTCGTACAGGTAATGGCAGTGCGGCAAAAAAGATAAAATTAATTTTCTAACGTGGCAACATTATGCACGTGAGCTCGTAAGCCGAGATCCCGTAGCTCGGCCTGTTTGCGTAATCGCATCCAAGACAACCGCCCACTGCCGCCCAAGCTGTTCCTACACAGTCGAGCTAGCGAAACGTTATTACCGACGTTCAAATACTGTCGATTCATTAGTTTATTGCTTTACACAAGGTGATTTTGCAGTAACAGACGTTGCTCTTTTTAGCACGGCTATTGGTGCACTTTCCCTCTTTGACATTATGGTAAACGATACATTTAAATGTTAATATCCGTCTTGGCGATCATTTTCACTACGACTGCTCTATTATACTAGCCTTTATTTCAGACAGATGTCTCACGCACCTGTTAAAGTTGTAAGTTAATATGGGTAATTCAAAGATTTAAAATTATTACAATTTGACAACCATCTGTTTCCTTCCTAACTTTAATTATAATCAGTGAACACTGCGTAAGACTCTTTGTGCAAATAAGTATATATTTCAGTCAATTGTGGTGATGCCCGTGAATCGACACGAGATGCTCACTCAGTACAGCCGCAGCTGCCAAGGCCGACCTCTACTGAGCCACTGACATACCGCCGACCGCCGTATCTCATCCACAACTTGTTTTATTTAATTGTTTCTCACGTCTTACGTTACACGCCTCATGTTAAGGAATCAATTTTTATATGGATCATGTGTTTTACTGCGGGAAAGATACGAAGGTAAATTACTCTTACGTATATTCTTTACTGCACAATTAAGAACTTTAGTTGTCGATTCTCCGTGTAATTAGATTTGCAATAATTGAGGCACATGTAACAGGAATTTTGAACATATTAGACAAAGAATGTATCATTGCATAGACAAAAGTCTTGTAATATATCCAGTCTAAAGAATTTATGTGCGTGTCTCAGAACGTTGATCTGTTTCACTCACAATAGACATCGCGGTGTCATCACAGATGGCGCGGGGCGACACTGTGAGACTATCCTCGGGCATGCGGTCGACATTCCAGCCGGCCTCTGTTTGTCCGTCCTCGTCTAGCGGGCTTAAAATAATTACACAAGTGCTGTTGTGTATCCAACCCTGTAGAGTTCGTTGCGCCGGCGCTTCCCCTCGCCCTCGTCTACCTGACATTTCTAAAATGGAGAGTAAAAGCTTACGGTCACTTTTAACAGGTTTTTGAACGTCCGTTTTGTGACCGACTATAACGTTGCGTCCAGCGGCCATTAACACTTTCACTTTCTTAAACATCGATTACGAAATCTTGTTATCGATTTAATTAAGTATCCATTTTTATATTATTATAATAATTAAAAGCTCCTTTCGTAATTATGTTTATAATCGCAAAAAGATTCAAAAATACGTACCTATTGTTGGTAACTTTCAAAGTAATGTTATCATAACCTATCGTAAATGCTATTCAATAAACCATGTGGGCTAGTCATTCGAACACGTTCAAATTTCAAACTGTGAGTAAATAAATAAACGGTTGGACATGGAAGGCGCGGGCGTGCGGCGTGCGCGCGCGCCGTCCTCGTCGTGCTCCGGCGGCGCTCAGTGCGGCCGCGCCTCCGATTGACGGCTGACGACAGTCGCGCACGTTGCGTGCACATCGAAGACGACTCAATGTAATAGTGAACAGTTGCTCAGGATCTCGAATCGTGATCAGTGTGCTCTCGTTTCGAAGACAATCCCGGTTCGGTGTGCTCAGTGTAATTAACAGTTCGCGGTTTCAAACACATTGACGCGTAGGTTTATTTTGGTGTTGTTCTATTTCGGCTCAGGGCTCTCGGTGTGAATAAACAGCATGTTTATTTATGCTGGCAACGCGCTGACTTTAATAGTAAAATATCTCGAAATAAAAACACGCCTGTTAGAATATTGTTACGAACGTTAAACAGATGTTAGCAAGTTCGAAGGATTCAGCTAGGAGTAGATTGCGCCCTCAGGTTCATTGATTCTTAACAATTATAGGTTAAATATAAAGAAGAAAAGGATAACAATTTTATAAATTAAATTACTTACAATCTCTTCTAATTCATATTGTTTGGTTCACTTTGAAAAAAAAGACAATGGAAACCTACTTTTTAATTATTTTATATATTTACATGTCTTACTTAGAAACATACATTCTTTTACACATTTTTACACATCGAGATTCCTATGTTAAAATTAGTTTGATCAAATTAATGTCACAGTCGTATAAAATGATAACAATCGATGTCAGGAATTGTTTATATTACATTTTAATTATGAATACCGATAAAATGATGAACGTCACTCAAACAATGGATGCAGTAGAATTTAATAATAAAGTAAGATGTCTGTCTGTTTTAATGTTTATATTAAAGGATGGATTTACGCAGATTGATTTCTCACAGGACACACATCGAGTCATTAGAAGAAGCTTCGTTCTATAGTATTGTATAATTCAAGACGACGTTTCTCAAAATAGGCGATTACGCACGTTGCTAGCTCTACATGTCCCAATGGCTGTATCCGTCGCAAATCGACTGTTTCCTCCGGCCGTCTTTGCCGAGGCTCACCATTCTGAGCATGATTTATACCTGCCACGTCATTAGTTAGCTTGTCAGCGATTGCGTTGCGGATGCGTTTTATTTGCCCGGCCTATTTAAAATCGTTGCTTTTTGGTATCAAGACACAAAGGGCCGAGGCTTAGTCGGCTGTTGGCTCCGTGCCTACCTCTTCACGACACTGTCCTATGACAAAAGAATGCTCATGTTCTTCAAAGGTAGACAAACCATGTAGATGTTAAAACTTAAAATATCATAGTCAAAGAACCTCCTTTTATTGAAGCTGTCATAGAACAAAGAATATTTTTTATTTTAAAAAGTACAGTCGCGTGAGTAAAGTCAAAAGGATTAATTTGATTATAATCGATACAGTTAAAGAAAATGTTTTGTAATTACAATTTAAAGGTATAAATGTTTTTTTCGTGAACTTGACTAAGTTTGTCTGCACGCGAAACGTGACCATTGTGTTGAAATAACCGTACAATCAATAACCAAAGTTGGCATCTTATCGAGTCGCCATTGTTATCAAAATTTCAAGGTAAAGGCGAATGTCCAACTCTGTTTCCGTGTTATTTTATGATTTCATAGCCTTTATCCACGTTATCAGTCTTAAAGATGAAATCTTTATGAGTTCAATTCTACATTGATATATCTGTAACGACGATTAATGATTCTTCAATTACCCAAGGGTAAGCTAAACTAATGATCTACTCAACTTGAGCTTACTTTTACGAAGAAAATAATACGGCACATAAATCGATGTTTTAACATGCAAAGCACGTAGTAAATTACATTTAACAAGTCGAGAACAAGTGACTGGTTCTCTTACAGTGCAAATAATTACACTATTTAATACGTCTAGTGTAAGTGATGTCATTGAACAGCAAGATGATAAAGTTGTATTAAAATCACTGTAACTAAGATTAAGATTGAGCGTTGGATTGCGTGCGGATAATTCTTACGTGTGGAATTCCACTGCAGCTGTATGATGTACTGTAGTCTCTGTATTTTCATTCAGAATAAAGGGATGACGACATATGAAACTGCAGTAGAACACTACGGTAACTCGTAGTCTCCCTGGCATGCGATTCTTGATCCCAGTTGGGAGCCTTGACGTCTTATCTTTGGAAAATATCGTTGTCGTGACGGAGAACGTTGGCCGATCGCCAGACATCGTCCATGCTCTCATTACGAAAACCATACTCCTGCGTCATAAACCCGTACCACGTCTCATATGAATTATTTTACATTTATTTATTATGCAGTCGTGTTTGTATAGTGATTTGTTAATACCAAATTGTAGATGTTGTTTATTAAATTGATTGTAGTTACTTTAATTATTACATCATAGCCAAATTGTCATCATTGTTTTCTTCTGAATGAAGTCATTATTTATTGATACATTTATACAATTACAATACAATTAATCCAAATAGAAAACAACATGGCTTCTCGAATATAGCAACGAGAAATTAAAGGCAAATACTCACGGGTTGCTTCGGTGACGGTACCGACTAGTTTCGAACCCTTGCACAGTGCGAGACGGCCCGCGACCGCGACGTAACAGAAGTCCCACTCATCCCTGAGGAACCGCCTTTGAGGGTTCGAAACTAGTTGGTACTGTTACCGAAGCAACGCGTAAGTTTTTAGCCGCTTAATTTTAGTAAAAATGTCTCACGAAAGTTTGCATAATATAAGAAATTGAAGGGTTGAAAATCCTCGGATCTTATATTTCTAATACTTTAATATACGTCAGGAACAACCAGTCCGTTCCAGTTCAAATCAAAACTGACATTGTTCAATGCTTATTCTAAAACACTGCAATCGACGGCATCCGTTATGCTTGATGAATCTCCTTGAGATGGCCTTTAAATACGCCTTGAACTCTTTAAAATAACTAGCGCGTGTCAATCGCATTGCTCTTAATTTGTTCATATTTAACAAGAAAACACCACTAACTACGTCAGCGAATAATAGTTAAGTTAGAAAGTTATTAGACAAAGAGGTAAATTGAAATGAAATAATAACATAACGTAGAGGCATATAAAATCTATTAATTGTTAAAAAAATAGCAGGGAGAGTTCTTGATTTAGACTCGCTGCGGGAGAATTACCTAGTCTATTGTAAAAAGCTAATGTTTTCTCGTTATAAACAAGTTTTTTATAAATATTGTAATGAATAATTGATCAACGTATTCTTACTTTTATAACATTTCCGTAGTTCATTACAAAAAATCTTTCTGAACACAATATCTTGTGTAACAAAATGTTACTCATGGAAGTAACATTAGTTAATTCTGTTATTTTCCTTCTACAATTCCGTGTCGTCTGACTCCCACAACAAAACTTTCCATCGACACAACAATGGATCGTTTGTAAATTTCACTTTTTTGTCAACACGTTAACTATGTGCGGAGATAATTACTTTGAGCGCGACTGTACGTCTTCCTTGAATCAAGTTTTTGTTTATTCAAACTCTTTTATATGATCTGTGTTATCCGGTGTATTGTTATTGTTTTATAATACTTTATCTTCTATCTCATTCTATATTCTTACTCTGTCTTATTTGAACATGAATACGAAAATTAATAAAAAACTATTTTTACATTTTCATAGGGAGCGTGAACCAATAGTCAAAATATTATACAATTCTATATTGACATTCATATAGAAGAGATTACGAATAATACAGTTTCTTTAACTATTTTGTTATTGGTATAGTGTCCGTTCTCACGGCGATATTATTATAATAAATACAGCATAGGAAAGTATAACTTTATATATACGATTTTCATTCGAAAGTTAACTCTCAACTAAGACGGTCAAAAAGATAACAGCTAAGAGAAAATCTTTAACTATGTACATTTTATGAGCGCATTGTAAATTAACTTGTTTGACGGTTGCCACAATCATAAAAGTAGATTTTATAATATTACTTAATACCAGATCGTAAAATGTTTAATTCAATATATCAGACGGTGTACCGACATCCGAAGTATAAGTAAATAAATGAGTGGCATTCACGCAGTGAGCTCACGCGTATTACTTCATTGGAAGGCAGGAGGCGTGCGTGGTCTCAACGAACTGCAGCTTTGAGCTGCGATAAACAATTTCCTACTTAGAGGAATATGCAACTGAGTCTAGCCTACAAATTAGATGTTATCTAAATCGTGGATTTTAATCAGACACTAGAAGGAGAAATAAAATATTTCATTTTTGCTCTAATAAAATTCAATCTCGTTTCGTGTACATCTCAAATTAAATAAATTGAAGTCTACTTAAATAATGAAAGAATGTAACATCTTAAAAAAAATGTTAAGAGAGCAATAATATTAATTATTATATTCGATGTCTTACAAGGCTTAAAATATGTAAGAAGCGTTAAGACAAAGATTAAAACCTTTTGTTCTGATGCTATTCATTAGCCGAATGCGTTGCCAGTACTCCATACAATTTAAAAGTACGTTGAACCTCCGCGATTGTTTCCAGGCGGCTCCTTATGGTTTTTATATTAGTGTCGCAACGTGTTTTACGGGTTACTGTCGAGTTTTTTGGATCTCTTGTTGACGTGTTGCAATCGTATCCAAACATGCCAGGGCACAGGTTCCTCGGATTTAATTTCCATTGCTGATTCTGAGAACATTTACTCGTATAATTAGTTCATCGTTATTAAAGAAACGATGTTAATAGGGATTTTAACTTTCTTATCGATGTCTTTGTACAGTTATGATAAGATAATATGTAACGATCACTATATATTAGTTCCACCTTATTTATAACATTGCAAAATTTTATTTAGACGCAGGATAAACACTTACAAGAACTTGAGCTGAAATAAACCAATTTACTATGATAGTGAAAGCCCAATTGATCACGTAACTCAAATTGTGATAATCAAATGTGGTGAAGTGAAAGTAATATAGTGTGGTGTTAGTACTATTGTTTTGTACCGGGCATGTGTGAGGATGAGCACGGAGCGTCGCCTCTCCCGGAGCTTCCACTCGTGTCTGAAGGGCTCGTCGACCGAGGAGGCGGCGGACGATGAGGACACCTGCTACCACTCGCTGGGCGGCCGGCACTCGCTCGCCCGACAGCCGCAGGTCTACATTGAAGACCTCACCAACGTCACACTCGCCGACTTCGATATACAGGATGATATTGACGGTTCGTATGTACTAAAAATTATACCTCCCTTAATATCTGCGTTGATATCTCATTGCTATTGCTTTTACGGCGCGATTTTAGGCTTTCTTCCATTTCACACAGTCCTAGACAGTTAACAATTTAGTTTTATAAGAGGACGATACACTTTGATTCATATTTTAACTTTTTGGTAATCAATTGAAGTATATAATATCCAGTTTTACGTGTTTTAAAGTATATCAAACGGTATTCCTTATTTAAGCAAATGAAGGAAATGTTGTCGGTTGCATTTATGCCACGGCCATACGTGGGTGCTAACTGTCAGTGGTCCCACAACCGACCGCGGAATGTCTATACTTGATAGAGATATAGTATCGCATAGTTATATGTTACACCTAAAACATAATTTTATGTAATACATGTTTATGTAAGGCGTAAGGTGTACATGTAAGACCGCACAGGGAAGCCATACTTAGTCCTTGGAGACAATAAAATGTCTTTTTCTTGGTAGTAAATGATAAAAGTATTTATGTCACTTCATATTCATACTGGTTATATTATGTATTCAATATATTTCAATATTTTGTATTTGCAAGCTAAAATATTTTGATCTTTTAGTGTTAAAGCTAGGGTTATTTTGGTGAAAAGTAGTTGTTTTTTTACAAAAAGTTTGTTTATGATCATGTACATTTATTACATCATTAATTTACTTTTGTATGCAGGATTAACGAGACAAGAAATAAAGTTATCGCACAAACACACACGTACACAACACACACACACACACACAGCTAAACACGCTAACGAACACTTATAAATAAGAACCTAGAATAAGGAGAGGGCGCTGCTTCTTACAACAACTTGGTAGGTGATCTAACTCAGGAGGAAGAACCGCAGCCTTTTGTAAAAAAAAACGATTTGGGACAATTTTTTTTTTATCATTTACTGTGAGTAAATCACAGTAATATATGAATGTGAACTTGACATTGAAGTAATGTTAATTAACATGAGCTAAACGTATGAGTCACGTAACACCGGATACGTTACACCTCCGCTGATTTCAAATCTTTATATAAACCATTCGCGTGAAAGAATTCATGCTTGTCACGTATTAGTTTTTACTTATAGGTTACTAAGCGAATAAACGAAATATTTTCCTCGCCTAAATGTAAATTGGAATACCAAAGCTATAAATGAATTTAATACGAATTTAGGGTTAAGCATTAATAATCCTTAACGACGTGAAAAAATTAATAACTTATTATTTTTATTCGTTTTGATCGCGATTTATTATACGAGTAGGTACATATTTATTATATTACGTAATAATTTGTTTTGTACAATACGTGCTTCTATCGAATTACTAAAGAATAATTTGTTGTAAACAATCGTGTCGACCACTTAAGGATCATAATTCTGTAAATAATTTACTTACGTCGAAGCAAAATCTCCGTTTGTATCGCGAACTCGGTCTAATGAAGCCGTAGGCTAAGT
>QDHC01004541.1:684372-703613 GCA_013186455.1 Papilio dardanus tibullus | reverse complement strand
TAACGTGAAAGTGAATGGTGTTTGTATAGTGCTAAAGTTTTTTTGTTCTACTATTAAATAAAAGTTGGTTTTATTTTATATTAAAGTGCATCGGAATGTATAAGCGCATTGATATATTATATTTACTACGACTGATTAAAATAGTAGTTTAATATATTTTATATACATTTTAAAAATATTATTAACTCTTTGATGTCGAAAATGTTATACATAATTGTTACACACATGTTTATTCTACGAGAGCACGTTTACTTTGTTCATTCAAGTTATCAAACAAACAATAAACTATTTCCAGTTTCTTTGGCTAGTCAAGCGAGTTCTATTGGTTATCGCGGCGTTGTATTGTTACACGTAAAATTATAAAAATCAATTTGTAAGTTGTAGGATAATATTAAAAGTTTTACATTTACGTGATTGCTTTTATGTATAAATATTAAATAATAAATCCAGACTTACTTAATAATTTATTCCAAATTAACAGATATTTTATAAACAAGGTAAAAATGTAATGGAAAAAAATCTATACGTCCCTAAAACGAAATTTTGTAATATTCGTGGAAAGGATAAGAATTAGGTCATCGTGCATAAACCGTTTTGTGTCCTTGTCTAAAATATTTTGTTTGACGAAGCGACATGCCGGGTGAATTCCTGCCCACCCCTATCCGCTGGGATCTATTTAACTGGCTCAAGGAACGTGTAGGAGCTTTATACTATTGTGGTCAAAGCTTACACGAATTACAAAAAGACCCTTTATTTTTTATATATTTCTCCCTCTTATAGCTTTTAAATCAATGGATTTTAAATAAAACTTACGTCATTTTTAATTAAGTTTGTAATAGAGTCGTAGATAACTTAAGATCATTAGCGTAAGGTCTTAACTTAAAGTAAGTAATTACTTGAGCGCTTAAAATAACGACGCTGAGAATCTCATTACAAAAGTTATGTATAATATATTTACCATCCGATTGCAATATTAGAAAAACATAAAATGTTGTTTATAAATTTTATGTATTTACATATATCTCTACCATTTAATTTTAATCACTACTAGACTGACAAAGTCTGTCTAGACTTCAGATAAGCTCTAACTAAATTGCTAAGGAAATTGTTTAGTAAATTCATTCGCTTGATAAACTCCTATCTGCCAGTTCTCAGTTCCGGACTTTAATCTTCTCAGCTCAAAGGCGAGTGGTTTCCTAAAGTCTCAAGAGCTCTCAGATATTAATTGGCCACGATTCACTTTATTTTCATTCCTTTTCTTTCGTGTTAAAGAAACCTTATGAACTGCGGTAATAAACAGTCAAGTTGTGTCATTGCATTCAGATTAAGGCTATTTGTTATTTAAACAACTTTCCCGTATATGGTCAGTCAACTATGTGGGCGGGATGCAGTTGCAGTGTTTTATTCATTTCTCATACATAAAAGTTGATTCTCAAGTTACATCTTGAATAGTTTTATAAAAGATCGAATAGTATTATGCGTGCTGTGTATCTGAAAGTAAAATATACAGGGAATAACGTATTTATACATTATTTATCTTAGAAAATGCGTGATATTTTTGGATGTTCATCCTCTATTAACTAATAAACATTAATATTCAACTAACGCGTATTTGAATTTGTATTAACGTTAGTTATACAATTCCAAAAAAATGTTTTCCACACTTTATAAACGAGTACAAAACAAATCATAAACAAATCGTCTTCAATCGTATTCAAGGTTCATTAACTCATACGTATTTACGATATTATAAGATGCGGCAATACTATACAAACGTGGGTGTGTATTCGTGTTTATCAATGCGGCCCACGCTACAACTTTCTAACTAAAGTCGGTAACGTACTGTTATTTAAAAAAAACGAGCTCGCATGAGTCAGTGATTCGAGTCCCATCGAGACCTGGCTCACATTCCAGCCCTGTCCGACGCAACGACAAACCGGACCTAGATGCGACTCCATTGGGCCCTTTTGAAAAAAAGCCAACATCACTCGCGGCGTTGTCTTTCGTAACGGACAAAAGAATATTTAAATTGTTAGTGTTGTTAATAAGTTATCTTGATTGATACGCAACATGTACAATGTTTAAAATAAAAGAAAATAAAAGTTGCGAAAGAGTAACTCTTCAATCTTGGAAATATATTTTGAGGTCAATGAACGTAACATGTGGGAGAAGGGAGTTTGTTCCCATTCGCATTTACAGGAATATGAATTATATGCAACGTTCATTTTTACCTTCCTTTCGTATCTTGAACAAAATTCCCTCGAGAATGATCTCTCGGAAAAATTAAAACCTTGTACTTTTCATTCAATACTTTACGATAAAAGTAAATACGATGTTTTTATCACAAAACGGAAGGAATTAAAATGATACAGTATATCAAATATCACTGTAATTTACCACACAAAACCAGATATGTAAAGTGCCGTAAAATATATTCTAATTAGCTGTCGCTCGCGACTTCGACTGCGTGGAATTTAAAAATATAGCTTATGTTACTCGGGGATAATGTAGCTTTCTAATGGTGAAAAAATTTTTGAAATCGGACCAGTAGTTTTAGAGTTATTTCAATACATACAAAAATACAAAGTTTCTTTTCATAATATATATTAGTATAGATTTACTTTTATTCTAGGTTGTAAGTCTATAAAATGTTAATAACTTTTTCATTGTAATTTAAAAGTCTTTCTGTTCATTTGGATGTTTAGAAAGCTTTCATATCTCGCGTAGGGTTGCATGTCCCATTTCGCTTTGTGTGTAGTTTCCGGTAGCGGAGAGTCGTTGTTTTTTTGTTCACCATCTGCCGCTTTGCAGGTGACGTTGTACATATAAAGCAGGTGAATCGAACACACCTTACTACCTATGCTTGAGTATTGGTAATGAAATATAATCGCTTTGATTTTGAATAACAATTTTACATTTCATTTCGTACTAATTGGTTTTCATGACAAGAACTTTTCATAGGATACGAAATTGTTTTCTTTTAAAGCAGGATATTTTTAAAGACAGAAAGCTTATTTTCGTTTTAAAGGACAGTGTGCAAACTGTACTGAGTAATATGTTGAGGGTTTCTACCCACGCCTCTATGTCGACAGGCAGGCTGGTGCCTATTCTTGCTAACGCTATAAATAATATCCTTGGGAAAATGGATTGCTTATTTATTAAAATGTCGCTAATACCACGCTCTGCCTTTGAAGCTTTATTTATTACTAGCCGTTGTACGCGACATCGCCCGCGTGAAATTAAATAATATAGCCTATGTTATTCAGGGATAATGTAGCTCTCTAACAGTGAAAGAATTTTTGAAATCGGCCCAGTAGTTCTTGAGTTATTTAAATACATACAAAAATACAAAGTTTCTCTCTTTATAATATTAGTATAGACATTTACATACTAATTTTGCTGGCTATATATTTTAAAAAGTTTTTAAAAAGCTGCTTACAAAGCTGTGTCATACTCACCTAGTGATAAGTAAGGCAGTTTCGCCTAGTAAGTACGTAAAATGTTAGGAATATTAAATATTTTATATGCAAATGAAATGTAACCCCATGGGAAACAATGCATGTAAACCCAGTCCGCTGTTTTAATATGCCAAGTGTCGTCTGTTTGTTCGTCCATGTGTCTTATCATGTTGGCGACATCTGTTGAGTTTTCCTGTTTGTGACCACTAACGAGCGCTTAGTAAATTAATTATTCTATAACAATAACTGCGAATAATTAAATTGATTTTGTGTAATTTAATTGCTATGGTAAAATATGACGTTTATATCATTTTCTTGAATTATATACCAACTTATTTTTGGAATAAATATATGCATTATTGTGTGAAGAAAATCAATGAATTACTAAATTACTTTGTAGTATATTTTAACTATTATGAGCTTAATATGGAAGAAATTGCAAAATGGCTTTATTCAACAATCTATTCGACGAATATTATACAAAGAACAAGTATTTCTTGTCAAAATTTTGTAAACAATGTGCAAGCGATTGGGTGGCCTGATTCGACATCTGGACACCACAGATGGATGACAGAGCGGAACGGAATCTTTTGAAAAGAGATTCTTTGAACGTCAGGTATAAGTTTTACCATCACATTGTGGCTAAATATTGTAGTATTTAATTTTATACTTAATTAAGACTATTAACCACCACAATTTAGGTCCTTAAGATCAATCTGTCAGATTGATCCCTCATAATGGTCTTAGTGGCCAATAGACTCAGAGTAGAGCCATGGTTTATTTTTTCCTTCTAAGTCATATCGTGAGATATTTGTACCAAAATGTATCGGAAGCGGATGCAGTACGGTTCAGGCAGATTATCTTCATGTACCTTTAAAGCGATAGTAATTGATTAAGAAACCGGTGTTCATCGGTGCATTTAATTTGTAAATTATTATCCATTGTTCCTATTTCACGGCTCATTAAACCGCATTGCTGGGAATTTGTGATCTTAGATACGTTCAGTTACATGTGTATGCTTGTAGACTACAATATTGATAATGCTCGTAAGCCGTTCTTCTTTTAATGTCAAGTAGAATGTATGTTAAAATTAAAAATACCTACATACTCTAGAGGCTTCTTTGTATTTGAATTGAATAAACAAGCACAAATAAAAATCTTCAAAGTAGGGATATCTTTAGTGTGTACTGAACATAATACGAAAATACAAAGGGCCATCCCATAAGCTCACATCAAGGAATAACGTAGTTATAGCGCAGCCTTATTGATCAATACTCCCGGTTTCCTAGTTATCCTGTCTAGACAATTCGCTATTTTTAGCTTTTGCATTGCCCGTTTTACGTAAATAATTTTATAATATTAAAAACTGTTATTTAACTAACTGTTATTATTTTGTCGCGTTCATGATAAACACATAATATTTAAAAAGGCTATTGATAATGTGTGTTTGGACCTACTGTTATCACCTAATGACAGAATTATCGTATTTTCATAAAAATGTCGTTATGTACAAACAAACTATCGGTGTTCCGGACGCCGCTGGTGGCAAGGGAACATTTGACAGGAAATTGGGTTATCTCAATGTCAGCTGGTTTGCTTTATTCTTCCTTTTAATGTTTACAATTTAATTATTGGTCCCGGGAATGTTTATTGTAGATCTGATTTCGTGTAACGGGATACGATTACGATTTTTAAATTTTATTTGCTTTTATTAAACTATTGAAATATGTTTGTCTATTCAAAGATATGTGTGAAGGCTCGCAAAATACGCGCTAGTCGTGGAGTTGCGGAAAATGGACCTCATCATCGTATATGTTTGTTTATGTTGTAGCAGTATGTCCCTATAAATTTGCCGACGGTCATAATTATTATTACTGCAGATACAAAAGCTGACGAAATCGTAATAAAAGAACTTTTTGCATGTAATAATATTTGATGAGATTAAGTTTAATATCAAAATTAATCGCGCATAGTTTAAGTATGAATGTAAATAATCTTGCCCTCTTTAGTGACTCATTCGATTTCTCCGCACGAACATCGCAGCTTCGGCAAATAATCGGGCCATTAATTTCAGTTCGAAGTTTATACTGAGAAGTGATTAATATTTTACCGGAACCGAGCTTCGGGAGCTCGTTTTTTTTGTTAGACTTTTTTTATAGTAACGTCGCTTTATGTTAAGTTTGTAGACCGTAAATATTTTTATTTTGAAAAATATTTCGTTGAAATAAATATAAATCTGAATATGTTTTTTAGTAAAAAGAGGAAAAATATTTATGCATACTTGGTATAGACAATTGTAAATTGAAAAACGTAAAAACACAAAGTACCATTTTAGATTTTAAATGCGTCCTGACATGTAGTCACAAACCAAAGTTTTTTAATTAAAATACGCTGAAAATAAGTTTTAGCTCCAAATAATTATCCAAAAAAAAAAACTATTAGCAATTGCTGGTCTTGCGTTTACAAGCTTTATCCTCTGTCTATTATACTTTTACCGTAATTTAAGTGGTAATGAGTCACTTGGCTCGAGCGCTTGTGAAACAAGGCGCGATTTCTGAACAATTGCTCACTCTCAAGTTGCGACATCTCGCTTATGAAACAGAAATATCATGATATTGACCTTATAATGTTTCCTTTAATAGTTTTAATAAGCATTATGATACAGGCTGTTCGTGACCTTGAAGGTGAACGTATTGGTGTGTGGTACTGCGCCTTGTCACGACTTGGAATATACCAATGCTTTATAATGCAGTTAATAGGCACAAGGCTTGTTTCATACTAAATGTTACTAACTTACTTTGAATTGGAGTATATCGAACAATATTCTCAAATACTGTCCATGGGCTTCCACAGGCGATGATCTAGGAACGGTCCAGATGGTTGCCCAAAGTATCTTTCGATTGACGATATCGCTGACGGAACGAAAAATGTATAAAACTGACAATGACATTCGATAAATCATGTGCTTGTCACGTGTGAGATATCGAACGTTATTGTCAGTTCGACACAATTTTATGTTCGCAACGAATCGCTTTGTAAACAATTGTAACTCTGTCCATCGTATGTCATATTATGTAAATGTTGTTCTGTAAGACACATTTTTGTATTGTAAGATATATTTATGTTTGCTTCAAGGATAACGTTCGTAGCTGTAATTATACTGCGCTCACGGGTCGTTAGCTCGTACTCAATGATGTTACTCTGTAGCTCTACCATCATTTTGGCTTACAAATTACTGTAGAATTCAGAGCTAAATATCATCTTAGTTTTTGTATTTTTTTTTAATCAAGTATCAACTTAGTGCTCCATTTTTTAATGCATATAAAGTAATGGACAAAATTTAAATGTATTACAAATATAGAGTCGATACTAGAAAAAGGGGTTTAGCTATTGACTTGTAAACTACAGGTCCCGAGTTCGAATCCCGCCATGTACCAATGTGTTTTTCGATTTTCATATGTACATATTTACCGAAACTCTTAAGTGAAGGAAAACATCGTGATGCAACCTGCACATATCGGCGAATAAATTCAAAGATATGTGTATTCACGCAAAATACACGCTAGTCGTGGAGTTGCGGAAAACGGAGCCCATCATGGGTCATAGTCGATATTAGAAAGGTAATAAATATGTTTATGTTTATTAATCAATCTTAATAAGTCTAGTATTTTATCTCTAATAGTTTATCAATGGTTCACTTAAACGTCGGACGCGATTCTATTATCTTATTTTATTGTTTACATAAATTATCTTGTCATAAGAGCGTGTGTAATTTGTATATAGTATGCTGCGTTTTATAACTTTGTAGGGACATTCAACCCATGAATAATGTGGTTTTTTGATATATAGTTAAACCTCTATAAGCGAGAGACATTCTCTGGTTCCGACGAGCTACCTCCATAAGCGAGAAACTCGGATTAGAGAGAAACCTCTATAAGTGAGAGAAATATCGCGGTCCCTTGGACTTAAGTTTGTATAGACATAGACTTGTTATATCAAAACCATCGTATTGTTACTCTACGGCTTCATTACACCGAGTTCGCGTTAGAAAAGGAAATTTTGCTTCGGCGTAAGTCTGCTTTTATCGCGAACTCGCTCTAATGAAGCCGAGGTATTGATGTGAGTGAAACATTGTGGATTTAAACGTGCATTTTAGCGACAGTCAGGAACTCGACCTCAATCTTTCGATGCGCTGCAGGAACGGAGAGCTGTTATAACGACCCTGTCGTCCCTCGTCAGCACGCATTGATAATACGCGTCTAGATTATTAAAAACAAAAGTCTTATATCACTGAAGCTTTAAAACCTTGTACCAGGATAGTATTTTTAGTCGAGTAACAAATAATTTAGTAACTAATCGTGACCGAACAGCTACATTTTAGTAGAGTAGATTAGTAAAACTTTTGTCCGGATACTTGCTATTATACTAAAATTCTATACTGGTGCGAACAAGGCTTAAAAGAGAGAATCTGCAGCGTATACTCTCCGGATATACTTACCTACTCTACTGTCCCCTGCAAGTTTTAGTACCGTTTTTTTTCTCTATTTTTGGACATCAAAACAATTTCACCGAAAATTGTGAAAACATTGTTTAACTAACTTTTACATTACCGAAACACAAGAGACAAAGAATAGTTGCACTTCAAACAGTTTTTGTTACTCTCTTGATTTCATCAGTTGCCATGTTATCTAAAAATTTGAAACAAAAAACGAGTAGTTTATGAAACCAAGTTTATCAGAATAAAAAAAGGAAGTAGCCTACATTGCAATAGAAAACACAAACAACCATTATTCTCAAAGTATCATGTGGGCCGATCAGGTCATGTTGGGCAACCTTTATGCTAACGGTGCTATGCCTTGAGGTTTTTACTTCGTTAGCCATCGATACACTTGAGGGATAGCGGTTTCAATCATCGACTAACGGCATAATCTTAGGCATATTGCATGCATTTTGCTCCTATTGAAATATATTTTATCACAACAAAGACTAGTACCACTGACGTGTAATAATTTAATCAACATGATCGTAAATATCTAGATAAAATAAAGAGAGGAATATATTAAAAAAAAAAACAATAGAGAATAAGTGAGGAAAGATGTTGGGGCATCTGATACGACACGACGACCTGATAACCGCAATTATAGAAGGAAACAGAAAGAGAGGAAGTTATATAGATCAAATAAAAAAGAAAGTAGACGTCGTGTCGTATCAGAAGTTCAAGATCTTGGCACAGGAAAGAGAGGGTTGGAAGGAACTCCACCGACAAGGTCAAAAACCTTAAATTAAAGAAGAAGAGATCGCAAATAGTCTGTGATAAATAATTTTATTAATCCCTTTCGAAATAGCAACTGATAAAATCATGGTGAATAAACGGAAAGGCTTCTTAATTAAATATTGTTGACCTAATTTAATTTATTTTTAATGGTTGCCTTCAGTTTTTTTAATAAAGTTTACCTCTTAACTACGTTTAACTCATGAGTTTGTAACTTTTTCAAACTTAGTTAACATTTTTTTAATTTCAAAGAGAAACAAACAACTTTAATGAAATTTTAAATCAGATTTGATATTTTTGTTTAAGATATGTTTTTTTGAGTGCTCTACAGCCGTTTAGTTTTTCAATTATCAAATACATTCTAAAAGTTCTCTTCGTTTGCTTTTGATATTTATTGTCTTTACAAAGCTCAAGTAAACATATGTGTAAAATCGTTTTTGTGAATAATTGCCGCCTCACGAAACTCTTGATGCTTACGGTCGAAGTTCCAAACCCCACTTTTTTTAAGTCCACGATAAACTCGAAATACTACGGCGATCTCGTTTAATTTTGACGCTACTTAGATTTTAAATGACGCTTAATTTTGAGTGGCATTTGAACATTTGGCCGTTGGTGTCGCAATTAATCCCTTTCACCGGAACAAAGTGTATTGACGCAATGTAATGTTTTTATTATCTTGCAATCGTATTACCCATAATATAATACGATGATGTTGCAACGTCATTAAGAATAATTTGAGCTTAATCATTTGATTAAAACATAAGAGATGAAAGAACGAATATCTTTTACTACAAAAATATTTTGTTGTTAAAGAATCGCATAAGTAATTTATTATAATTTTATTTTAATTAGCGTTTAAATTAGTATCCTAATGTTCTGTTCCTTTCTTCAAAAACAATATCTCTTTTAAACTTTGGCGTGATAAGCTAGTTTCACATTTTCATCATATAAGGAGTTCAATTTTTATATTTTTTACCCACAGTCCTCACAGAGTACCGGCAAGTTTTTATAGTTACCCGGGTTGTCCATAAACCTGTATCGGACACGAAGAATCTTACTCTTACGCTTTGAGAGTTAGTACATACATCCGGTATTAAGAACTTCGATTCTTGAGATATATTACGTGATTAATTTAAGGTATGTTGCAAGAATATCCAATGTATGACATTAGTTTAAAAGACAGCTTCATAATTTACTTAATAACGAACAATCCTAAGCTACAAAGACATACAGTCAAACCTGGATTATCGAGACTGGATTAACGGGAAACCTCGATAAGCGAGACAAATATCCCAGTCCCTTGGACTCTTGCTTGTCTGGGTTCGACTGTTTTTGAAGTATAAAAGTAGTTACTCGGAAAGCGCAACTGCAGTGCGGGTCATTTTGGTCGACAGCCAACAATATTTGTCAAGTCTTGCATTTGTTTACGCGATAAGAATTATTTTGCGTAAACCTTTGGAAGGACTATAATAAAGCTGCTTGCGACATACCCATCTTTATCGTTGGAGCGTCTCCAGTGATACAACTGAATAAATACTGGCGAATTATCATCGTGTAAATATCTCTGTACTAACTTTGTGAGAAATATCGTTCTACTTGTCTAATGACCGTTTTCACCAACAAGCCCTGAATGTTAGGTACCCTTAATGGATTTTAAATGTGACCTAACACTACTTTCGTTTACACCAACAGTTGTCACTTTAGACGGTAAGGGATCCGTTAGATTTAGGGAGGCCCTTAAGCAAAAAGACACCTTTTTAAAACTACTTTAGTGGTTCGTTGGTGAAAACGGGCATAAAGTCCTTAATGTGGGTATTTAACCAACACTTTAGTAGTATAGACTCCATTTTTCGCAAATCCAAGACTAGCGCGTATGTTGAGTGACTTCACACAAATCTTTGAATTTCTTCGCCGATATGTTCAAGTTGCATCAAGATGTTTTCCTTCACTATAAAAGCGTCGGATCTATATTAAACATAACTATTAGAATATCTATATTAAATTCAATACATCTCTCTGCAAAGGACACTCACACTTTGTAAAATAAATATCTGAACATATTATAGGTAAGATGTTGTGACTATCGTAAGTAAAAAACCTAACGTGTTATAAATTAACATTCCATAACGCAAGAGACGTGCAAATTGCTTTGATAATTCCTCTTTGGATAGTACGCGGGAACTGCGTGTGAAAAATATGTTCTCGCTGACATATTGACTTGTTTTATTCCTGTTTCTCGCACACACACTCTTATACGACGTTTATACTTTGTTCATATGTCCAAATACACACATACAAAAATTATCTTGCTGCGGTTTTGTTCTTGTTTTTGAATGTTGGTATTGTTTGAACAATTGTTAATTGGTTATTCCTGCTTATAATTCCTTGTAGACATCAACGAGGTTCTGATATTTCTTATTCAGGGCTTCATTAGACCGTTGTCAAGCAAAAAACGGCCTTACGCTGAAACAAAATCGTCGTTTTTATCGCGAACTCGGTGTTACGAGTATGTAGACAAAATCATACTTGAATTTTAAGTGTGTTTTCTTTTGTTTTCGCATGACAGAGTTATGCTTAATATTGTAATGTGATAATCTTCAAGTAGAAACTGATGTAATGGAGATATATTTTAATAAAATTATTTCTTATTAATTGAAAAAATGTTATTATATAAGCCGTCCTACTTGCTTAAACGTAACTATAACCTTCTAAGAATAATAGTTTAAGTGAAAGGTAACCACTTTGTCATTGTAAAGGCTTAGTCCAACTATGATTTATCGCGGGTACATTTTGTACTGGAAAATACTTTTTTAATAAAACACAACTACAACACTTAAGTCTTGTCCGAACCAATATAGTATTTTTATCAAGTAACAAGCAATTTAATAACTAAACGTTTCTGAACAGCAACATTTTAGTAGAGTAGATTAGTAAGTCATTTGTACTGATACTTGCTATTTGCTACTCGACTAAAATACCAGGATAGTATCTTAATTGAGTAGCAAGTAGCAAGTATCTACACAAAGGATTTACTAATCTACTTTACTAAAATGTTGCTGTTCGGACACGTTTAGTTACTAAACTATTCTAGTGCGTAGGTTTAGGCTTAAACGAGACCGATCAGTAGTAAATCCTTTGTTCGGATAAATGCTACTTGTTACTCTACTAAAATACTATCCTGGTGCGAACAAGGCTGTACATTTTGTACTAGAAATATTTTTTTATTAAACTACAACTACTAACACTTGGTACTGAGTTTATCGAGCAATTTATGCGTAGGTATACTTCAACTTGTTCCAGCAAAATGTTTCGAGTTGAAGGACCATGATTCAAGTTGATACTTTCAAAGCAATACAAATTTTGCATACTAAATTTCATATAAACTATGTTCATATAACTCTTCCCGTTTTATTCCGAAGCAAAAATCAGCGTTATTAATGTGGTCCTTTCAACGTTTGGTACATTACATTAATTAAATTTATTCCAAAATACAGAACATCCTTGTTCCTGGTACTTTTTATGACACATAATTTGGTCCAATGCGTCCTCCAGTATTGTATAATTGACGACTTATTGGTCCTCGTTTATCGCAGTACTTTATACATTATTTTGGAATAAAGGGGATTGAGTTATTTTCGACAATGAGATTCATCATAAAATCCAATATAAACAGAAACTAAACATTAAAGTTTCGACAAATCATTAAACTCCATTTAAAACAAATAAAGCTACTGAAATGATTTGAATGTGTTAAAGTCGATTAACGTGTAGTCGCTGAGTCGACACTAGGGTGACCACGATGTTGAAAAAAATCGAAATTTAAATATCTCTAAAGTCACATTTATCGTGAGAATTGATATGAAGCTCCTACTATTCGCCTTAATTGAAATATGATTTCATATCCCCAAGTTTTTGATTCACTCACTTCTAGTTTAACAATGAGAAAAGTTTAAGTCACTGCTTATTGTATTTCATCCTAAACTAGAAACAAGTTTTGTTATTGGTAAATATTTGGAAGGTTTAAAACTTTAGAATTAATAATTAATTTAGTATGACGGAAGAAAATGAGAGCAAATGTCCTAGGAAAAGAGTGATTATTGACAGCGCAGTAGATGAACTTGCGCAGGCGCTGCCTTGAATCACGATTGTGCTGCGAGTTAGTCACGCCGGCCCCCAGCCGCCACTGCACCGCGGATCGCCGTACCATTCCTCTTATTGTGTTTTGCTCTGAAAACTTGCTTATGATATCAACCTTTGTTAGTTTGAATTGACATGACGAGAAGACATTTAAAACAAATCTTGTACATTCGATTAGTTCGACACAGGATAGGCTCCATTTTATCGCAACTCCACGACTAGCGCGTATTTTGGGTACACATATCTTTGTATTTCTTCGCCGATATGTGCAGGTTGCATAACGATGTTTTCTTTCACCGTAAGAGGGTCGGGTAAATATGTACATATGAGAATCTTGGCCATATTAGTATTTAGTACAAATCTGTCCTGGCGAAGAAGTCAGTCTTATGATAACAAACGAATATTTTTGGTAGTAATTTTAAAGTAATAATGTCAAGATTGAGTGCGAGTAGTGCTTGATCAAGAATTTTCTCTTTTATCATTATCTGATAAGATATTAGAGTGCCTTATTATCTACTTCCGCGAAAAAATCCATGACCACGATAATTTCATTCAGACATCAAAGTCATGCACAAGGACGTCCGTATCTTTACGTATCATATTTTATCATAATTTACACATAAAACTTATCCATGAATCATCTACGTCTTGAATACTTACTTAAGTAAAATAAGTTTTACTTTGTGATATAATTGTGAGTAACGATATTACCAAAAAGTGCGTCTGAGATCTTGTATTAACTCTGTTAAAAAGAAAGTACATGTAGTAGTCGAGTAGATAAATCGGGCAGTATCTTAACGATTCATCTCGTGTACCTTACGCATAACCGGCTCGAGTAAGCAACGCGCGCTGGGTCGTTCTCATTCTACGAGTAGAAGCTTTGTCCACGTTCCGCCCCGCGAGTCGTAATACGTAAGATCTTATTCCTCCGAGCCTGTCTCGCGATATCCGGTGCTTTATGCCTCTTTGTATGCGACCTAACTAAAACCTCCTTTAAAGGCTTAATACCACTTTTTATTTGTTCTCGCATTCTTTGCTCCGGTTATTGTTAGTAATGTTAGGTATGCAAGACATCTTAGTAGACGTAAAAATGGTTTTCACAATGTATTCATTTATGTAGATTTTTTGTGTTTTAGCTTCGTAGGTTAACTGTGACTAACATCAAAATTATAGAAAAACATATTTTACACTTTTATGAGTAATTGAGTAACAATTAATTTCATTAAGTAAATGTCCCTTCGTGACAATCAAATTTCAATTAGATTATTACGTCTAGTTCATAAAATAAAACACTATCACCATTAAAAATAGCATGGTTTCATGTTATTACATTACAGGCACTAAATAGTAATAACACAGCAAACCTTGAATACGATTTCCACCCAGTAGTCACTAATTAATTCATATGAGTGTTAATTTAATTAAAATGAGCCCCTAGTATTTACGGTTACTTCATACGTGCAATATTTTAAAACCGTCAACGTGTCCTTTTCATGGAATATGTAAATATTTTGGTACTAATGATCGTGTTGCCGTTCTCGGTCGTATGAATAGGTTCTTATTGAGTCAGTCACCTATTTGCTGACGGGCTGGGGTGCGTATAAATATATTTGCAAGCGACATTCGCGCCCGAACACATGTGCAAAATACATTTACTATTAATTTTCATGTTCCTTTGATGTGTTCTTAGTTTTCTTGTTAGTAACCAAACTGGTACTATTGAGCCTGTTTCACAATTTACATAACTTCATATAGGCTAATGACATGGCCTCATTTTATGATTGGATACGAATGTGTGATTGGTTATTGTTCGTGCATAATCTTATCGTGCCTACGATAAAACTAAATTATACTTGTTTCAAGCGATCGATACACCTTGCCAGTGTTCCCATGATTTACCACGCCGGCACCTAGCTGGCATGTACAAATCAAGTTTTACGGCTCAATAGTTAAAGTGAAATAAAAAAAATTAGAAGCACTAGCGTCACGGTCATGGAAAATCGATTTTAGTGAATTGTATTGTTTTTATACATACACTTAATGAATTGTTTAAAGCTATTATAATATCATTTATACGTATAAAAGATTATAGATTGTAGCGACAAAATTTACTCTATTAATTTGTTTATCAATGCGCTTGCTTCAACATTCAATTTCTAGAAAGTGGTGTAATAAACTAGTACTTTGTGCAAGTTACTACATGTACAAAAACAAAATGAAGGACTATTCATCAGGAAACAATTTCAAGTGAAACGAAATCCTGTGACTATGAAGCGTGACGTCTCCTTGGTGGGCAGGCTGCCGTAAAGTGCCGTGTATCCGCCGTCGCAATGGCCACCATGTCGGGCGCCCTGACCCCCAACGCCCCTGTCACCACCGACGACGAACAAACGCGTCGACGCTCAGTCTTTTATGTGCCATTGTTTGAAAGTTTCGACAATTACCTTCCTCTCACGGCCGAAGAAAAAGAAGCACTAATATGCGGCCAGAACATTGACGAAGTCCCAATAAAACCCAAAAGAAGATATGCGACTGAGAGGTTGCATTTGTCATCTCGTGGCGATTCCTCGATGACGGAGAGTGAGGGTGAAGTTAATACATTCAGTCCGCAAAGAAGATTAAGACGACCGTTGTCTTCCACCATAAGTTCCAATGAGGCATTAGCTCGAATCGCACAAAGAGATTCCACTAGTCCCCGAATCGCAGTCGAGTACAGTCCCCAAAGACATTCAAAACCTAGACTAAGAAGCACGACTTCATGTGAACCTCGTTATGATAGAGTATTTTCTCCCTTAGGGAGTTCAGTTTCGCACAAATTGAATAATTCAACTTCCAGTATCGGTAATAAGTTACCTTCTAAAAGTCCGATTCGAAATTCTAACTTATCGTTAATACCCGACTCACCAAATATGATATCACCTAACAAAGAGAAATCAAAAACATTGCCACAGAATCTTATTGCTGCTTTGCCTATTAGAGGCAGCAGTAGCTCCACATCTATCTTTGGGACGCCTAAAATAACCGTCACACCGGAAAGTCCGAACAAGAGTCCAGGAAGAATGTCCGGACTAAATTTCATTCGGCGATCACGTAGCACGAAACTGTCACGAAGTAACTCGTTGTTACGTAGTATCACTGCGAGACATATTGAAGAGGGTTTAGACGATAGCGTGGCAGTGGTGACGAACCTAACCGATAATTACGATAAGTTTGTGGACGACAATGGTGGTGAAGCAGAAGTTATCGGAGCTCTGATTAAGAAGAACGAAGCCGAAGTCGCTAATAGTCCACTGAGTCTACGTCGAAGCTGTCTCGATGTTGATGACGAAGTCGCTGTACATTCCGGTAAGAATATGTTTATACTAGCGTAAAATGCATCGGCAAAGTTATAATGTACTTTCATTCATAGAACGCAGATGCTTTATAACCGTAAATTAATATAGACTCAGAAATGTTGCAATTCATACATAAAAGGGCGTCTCAGAAGAGCTCTTCAACAACGGTCCTCTTATAAGTGACTCAACAATTTCGTTCTTCATTGTTACTAAACTATTCATTTACTAAACAATACTTGCTAATTGCGAGACAAAGAGAGGATGGTTCACGGAACATTTCTAATAAGATGTTATGTCAGTATCAGAGGGCATCATTGAAAACACGGAACCATTAATATCTTTTAAGATCGTGACTTTATCGTATAATACATTCTAAATGTGATTTTCTTATTTATATTGCGGAGAATAAAACCTCATAAGTCAATGAATACTATATGAGACAAGGGTCTCCGAATAAATCGTGATTTGCTCTGCCGTTGTTTGTTGCGGTAGAAATATTTATTTTGCTCATATATTTTGCGTTGTAACTTTTTACGCACTTCCCAGTGGACCATTGTAACCGTTAATATGATATATTCGGAACGCGTTCTTGTCGATGCGTTTGTTCTTCACTACCAAAAAGGAGAAACAGTTCATTTAACGGAACTATTTTAATTGTTTCAATATTGAATAATAAAATTGCCTAAGTACTGTTTACCCTTGTTACTCTTCTAGTACCTCCCTAAATTATGGAAGCTAAACAATCAGTTCAGAGCACTTTCCAGAGTAATTACTGCAGGTCCATATAAATCATGGTAATTATTAGATCCTTGTAATTTCTTTTGATATTTAACAGAGCAACATGTTCTATATGGAGGGTTGCGCCTATGAGTGATGATTCTGAGTGAAGACAGATCCATAACGTAAGACGGGAATGTGAACGTCCTCAGAAAAGATGGATGGATTGTATATATAATGATATAATAGTAGATTGATTGGATGTCCGTGCAAACAATAATAAAGTTCCTCATATTGCGTCAAAGAAGTAAATAATAAATACAATTTAATGAAAAACAGAGCATGGAGAGCATTGCTATCTATAATAGCATATGAAGATGAACATCCTTTTATTTCGTTGGTATCCCATTTGTCCCTTTTTATAATATAGCAGAAGGAACGTTATTTCACAAAGGTTATCCGAGTACGGCAAGCGGGCAACGAGACAAGAATAGCAAATGACGATCGCAATTCATTGGACTTTGTAGGTATTAAATATGACGAAGGGTGCTAAACTTTACCAACGACCAATTTAAATTAAGTTATCAGCCTGTACTTAAAAACTGATCTGATGAATAGTTACATTAAAAATTGATTTCGCTAGCTTTCTGGAAACGAACTATTCCATTTTCATTAAAATGTATTCATGGATATAAGAACTCATAGGAAACTAATATTGATATTTTAATTAATTAATCAAAACACACGTTTATTTCGGTGTAAGTACCGACTAATGTTAGTCCCGTCGGGGGTCTGAAACTAGAGGTCTGTGTTTTAATTAATTAGTGTATAATGTCTCACGAAAGTTTTGATATTGTAATTGTTTATATTTTTGTTCCATGATTTTTATATAAATCGAAAGTCCGGTACAAAATAATCATTTTTATAACATAAACAAGGAGAGACTTTTACTGATTGCGCGGCGTGGCGGCCTATCTCGGCTGTTGCATGCACTTCCTTGTGGGCGTTTATCAACGTTGCCTTATCGAAGTAAAGCATTCGTTTAACGTTCACATAAACATTCTAATGGCGTTTACGATATTTCTCTTTCAATTACCGGTTCGTTAAATTCATTCAGCGTTCAGTTTCAAGGTTAACATCAGGAGATTTCTCTCAATTAGAATATTGTGAGAAATCTAGTATGTCTCGTAGTTCTTTGTAACGTATTTAAATTAAAAATTGCTAATTAGTGGTTTGACAGTTATGCTTATATTCATAACATCGGTGTTTGAATCTTGTCAGTACAGGAGTGCTGATCTAGGTACTAACTATGATTCATTAAATTAGTAGAATAAATTATTATATCATACGAATCAATCGATAAGAAATTGATTCAATGTTAATCATCAATGTCTTCTACAACTACATAATCCTTGGTTGTTAAAACATTGAGAAGTTTCTTTAACGCGTTTATCGTTTTCAAGTACCTACTTAAAAAGTTTTGTAAGCTCTTCAAACACTTCCTGCGCGGTGTTGCGAGCTTGCAATAATTGCTTTTGAGTGAGTCACATTTACCGGACACTGTGTAAGCTCGTCGGTTCTAGGCCAATGACCTCTTTGAGGGTGCAACTGTCGTAACTTTATCTATTGGCGACATTGTTTAAGATAGGGGTGTGTCTTTTAAAATGTTTAGTAACTCTGTGACAGTCATGGAAACCTATAAATTTTTATTTTAGAGAATGTTCCTTATAAACATGGCCTGCTATTTTGTTCGGAATTTCGGTTCCATTCGTGTTAAAATCCCTACAAAATAGATACTAAAGTCGACTAGTCAGTCAGTCAGTCGACGACAAAAATCAGTCTTCAATCTCTTTATGTGTTTGTGTTGTGAGCGATTTGTAGTCAACACAAACAGTTGACTATCGTACTCGTAACATGATCAGAAAGCGCGAACGTGTTGAACGACGACCGATGTTTGTTAGAGCGGGTGTGGCGAAGTCAAAGCGCGACAACTTGACATCCCTTAACGACCACAATAACTGTAATGGGTTCGTTCAACATCTGTTGCTTTCCCATAACGATATAGCAATATGGTTTAGAGAAAGTGGTATAATACACGTGGAGTTGCAAAAGTGCTTTTGTTTTGGAATACTTCTGTGCTAATTTATTGTGAACTAGCTGTTGTGCGCGACTTTGTCCGCGTGGAATTAAAAAAAAAAAGCCTATGTTACTCGGGGATAAGGTAGCTTTCTAATAGTGAAAGAATTCGTAATCGGCCCAGTAGTTCTTGAATTATTTCAATACAAACAAAAATACAAAGTTTCTCTCTTTATAATATTAGTA
>QDHC01004541.1:664484-678828 GCA_013186455.1 Papilio dardanus tibullus | reverse complement strand
AATAAAGAGCGTACTACTCCCTCAAAGACCGGCAACACATATGCGGTTCCTCCGGCGTTGCAGGTGTCCGTGGCCTTCTACTATAAAATAAACTATACACGAAGTTATTGAGTCAATCCTCATTAGTTAGTGAGACTAAAATGATGGAAATACTTTTAACATTAAATTGTCATTAAAAATATATTTAGACTAGTTGTTGCTTGCGACTTCGTCCGCATATAATTAAAATGCCAATGTTATTTGGGGATAGTGTAGCTTTCTAACGGTGAAAGAATTTTTGTAATCGGCCCAGTAGTTTTTAAGTTATTTCAATACATGCAAAAGTTTAAAAATACATCTCTCTTTATAATATTAGTATAGATATAGATTTTACCTTTACTTTTGAGTTCGACGATTAAGAAAAGCTTTTTTATGTACTTTTTTTCAGACTGGCTTCAATGGGACGTGAAGACATATCAGACAATTTAATTAGCGCCTCCATCTTCCTGCGGTTCCTTTGTCCGGCCATACTCTCCCCCAGTCTATTTGGAATAACTCATGGTATGTATCTTAATAACGTTAGGTATCTTTTTTGGTATCTTTTATCCAAAAATTTAGTAACACAAACTTTCCCTATCTTTTAGAATACCCGAACGAGCGCGCGGCGCGCAACCTGACGTTGGTGGCGAAGACTCTGCAGACGTTGGCAAACTTCACGCGCTTCCAGGGCAAGGAGGCCTTCATGGAGTTCCTCAACGACTTCCTCGAGCAGGAGGCGCCCAGCATGAAGGCCTTCCTTAGAGCCATCTCTGTAAGATTGACTTATCAAACACTTAATTTTGCTCTCACTAATATTATAAAGATTTTAAATAAAGTAAGGAACCTATAAACCCCTACAAAATTAACCTTGATATTCTAGACACGTCCTCAAGACCAGCAATCGCAGACGCAAGAGAACAAGCGGGACTCTTCGGTATCGCAAGGCTCCGCGGGGTCCGAGGGGTCGGTGCGGGGTGTGTCTGGTGGCGCGGGGGGCGCGGTGGGTGCGGGGGGCGTGGAGCCGGACCCCGCGTGGGCGCCGCACGTGGACCTCGGCAAGCAGCTGGCCACGCTGCACGCGCTGCTCGTCGACAGCCTGCCCAAGCTGCCGCAGCCCAGGATACAGGTAACATACGAACGAAGAACTGATATTTTTCTTCTAGCAATTTAATATAATAGAAGGCGTAAGAATAATAGGTATAAGAACACCAGATGCCACTTTTGTGATGAAAAACATATTAGTTATTTAGTAAGAGATAGTACCAGTTTAATAGGGTTTTAAAAAATGGTCTTTATGTATATTAGGAAGCTCGCGTTGCTTATATTTTTCTGAATTTCCAGGAGTTGGAGCCTCTGTCAGATATCCTTGACGAGCTGAGCAAGAGGCTGGCCAGCAACGACAACGGGCCCATGGCTCCAGTTGCTGATAACATCTTTAGGTAAGACGAAATATATTTCTTGAAAGATAAGAAACAAGTAAAACAACTTACATTTTTTTAAAGGTATTACATCGGATGCAGTTATTTCTGGTTCTCATAAGAAATATGTTATATTTATAGGTTTAATGACCCCACGTGCAACACAACCACAAAACAAAACAACGCCGAAACCCCAACTAACGGACAACTCAACAACAACTTCGCTCACAGCTCGCCCATCATGAACAAAAATGGCGTCCAGTTCAACATCAGTCCCTCGAAATCTAACGCAGAAGACTCGAAATACAAAGGCACGTACGCCGCCGTGTCCAAGTCGCCCAGTTTCAACTTGCGCTCCGCTACACTGCCGAGGAACGGGTACGGGTCCAACCAACAAAACCAGAACGTGAACCCCGACAGATACAGCTCCCAGTACAATAATCAAGAACACTGCGTCAACCTGAAAGTCGTACAAATCGGTTTCGGCTCCGATCAGTATCCGAAAGGCATCAGCAACGGTATCAACGAAAGCTTGGAGAGGAGATTCCAAGATAGGTACAAACCGAACAATTACAATCAACAACAAACCCACTTCCACAACAGTAATTACAACACGGAGAGATCTCCCAGCAGCGATAGCATCAACCATAACTACAGTACCAATGAAATGCAGAACATTATGAAAGAGACGGCCACGTTGGAGGAGCTCTCAGATTTGCTTAAATATGCCGACGATTCAGATATAGTAGACGATAAGCAGAATAACAAAAAAGTCACATCGCAATCTAAAATAAACAACAACAACAACAATAATAATAACGTTGTGAATGGTAACAAAACGAATTACACAAATAACGGGTCCAATGTTTCTATCAGTGGACTGTCGAATGTCGCCAGCTCGGGCTACCAGAGCATCGCCACCTACAGCCAGAGCAGCAGCCCCATAGAGAGCACCGCGCATCATCACCACCCGTTCGAAAACGGCGGACAGCCTATGTCTCGATACTCGCAGCTAAACTACCAAAAACAGAGGGAGAAGCAGTATTACGACAGCAAAAACGACAAGTTCTATCCGAAGAGTCCAGTTCAACAGAAAATCGAATACGACATACAGAAGTATGGAATTCAAAACTTCACCACCGCCGACAGCGCGCAGAGCAACACCAACGCCAACTCCAAAATAGCGCCGCTCGTGTTCACCAACCCGGTCTACAACATGGAGGACGGTCGACAGGCACCAGAGAAGAACGCAAACAATGACAACAGGAACTCCAAGCGCTGCCCCTGTGGCTCATCCAGTTCATCGATAGATGAGGAGGGTTTGAGCACGGACAACGTGGAGACCAACTCGGAGGAGGGTTCCACCAACTTCAACGACGATGGAAGGAACTTTGACCAACAAAACCGCAACAATACCCACCGAAAGCTCACCAGAGATAATTGTAGCTACGAAGACTCGTACCAGAGAAACCACAGTCATTCCCCTAGGATAAGGGACGACGAGTCGTCCAGCAACTCGCCCAGCTTGCGGAAAAATAGTAAAACTCGCATGCCGAGGACGAATCCGATGCTCTCTTACTCGACAAATCAGAACCAACTGAACTTAAAGCACTTCGGTCAGCGCGGCGAGTCGATGTACGAGAGTAAGCCGCATCACATCTCCACCGACTCCGGCTATCCGATGAGCCGTTCCGACTCCAACGTCGAAGAGGTCAACAAAGAAATGTACAGGCTTCAGATATCACGGAGTCAGAAGGCGTTGTTCAATATGGAAAATTCGAAGAACTCGCCCGAGAAATTCACGATGACCGAAAACACGATTCCCGAGACGAACTATCCTTTGGACAGGGCGTACTCGGGGACCAAGGTCTCGAGTAGTCGGTTAAACGAGGATTTGGAGAGGCATCAGGATTACTACGGCATGAGGGAGAGGAGGGATTCACCAAACACGGCGGTGTTCGGCTCGCAGTCGAGCGAGGCGAGCGAGCGCGTCAACAGTCAGCGCGGGGAGCGCGAGCCGCCCGCGCGCGACAAGCTGCAGCGTCGCCTCAGCCTGGAGTCCGCGCGCGACCTCACCGACAGCTCCGACGAGATCGACGACACGCTCTACAGCACCACCGGCCGCCGCCGCACCTCCAAACATCACAGGACTATTGAACAGGTGAGATTTATATTAATAGACGAAATAAAAACATTCATTTAAAACCTTACTAAACATTCTTAATGTTTCCTTTCAGTACGAACGAGAAATCGAAAGGTTAAAGTGTTCAGTGGAGCTGCTGCGCGGCCGCCTGGGCCCGGCCGAGCCCGGTCAGGACCACACGGACGCTAAAATGAAGGCGATTATATCAAGGTACATTTCCTATAAAAATCAATTAAACAAACATGCTTTACGCATTCTTGAACCTACATTTAAATTATCATTGGCTACAGGTTTAGTAATAGTGCTCATTACAACTTTTAGGTTAATTTGCGTGGAAGAGGAACTGAGGCGTGAACAGCGTAAGATGGCGGCAGCACTGTCGCACAAGCAGCGCGTCATCGAGGCGCAGGAGCACCGCATCGCGGCGCTGGACGAGGCCAACACGCGCCTGCTGTCCGCGCTCGTGCACCTGCAGCAGCGCGCGCCGCACGCCGCGCCGCACCCCGCGCCCTCACACTCACACCACGAACTGCAGATATAAACTTTATAATCTATGCCTCGAACTGCAGATAAAACATTTTGACTCTGTGCCACGAACTTTTTAGTCTGTGCAACCGTCATATTTCAATAGTCTATGGACCTGACATTTTTAACCGCGTTCGCGGGCTTACAGTATGGTTATCTTTGCAAATTCAACTGTCAATTTTCTCGCTATTTTCTACTAGGGGACGCCCGTTGCTTAATTATCGATAGCAAATATCGGTAGATTAATGCCATAAAATTACAACCAGTGTATCCACATAACATTTTGCGGTCTACCCTAGAGACAACTTCTAAGTCATTTCTAATATGAAATACAAATACTTTTTATTATATTCATAATTTCATGTCAAATATATTAAAAATAGATTCCTTGATCTCGTTCCTTAGGAACGACCACATTTTTTATTACCGTTCATGCAAAATTAACAAATAGTTATGCTTGTTTTGTGTTGCCACACGCAAAATTAATTCTCCTGCTTCAATACACTTCTCACAAAGTATGCTAAATGTAAATTTTATGTAACAATGAAAATATTTTGCATTTCTCGAAGTAGCAATATTACTATTATCTTTTTGTATTGTTTTAATGTACTCGAATTAAGGTATATTTTTCTTAATTTTTTAATCTAAAAACCGACCTGTTTTTGATATTTCTTTGTAATTTTGTTAATGTTGTTCTTTAGTTTTTAATACAAAGAGATGCTTTAAATGACTAATTTTCGTTAAAATATCAGTATTGTCTAAAATAAATCCGATTTGATGTTTTTTGTGTGAAACATCGACATGTTTTGTTTCTGTAACAATTATACCAAAGACGATTGAATATCCTTTAGAGTAGAGTTGTCTGTGGCCAGTCAGCGACACCAGAAGTAAACAAATCGAGAAAAATACGCATTTTAAAAAGAATCAATAATTGAAATTATTTGAATTTTTAAATTAAATTCGTTAAACATGCTTAACTTTCTCGAAGAACATAATTATAAACGGTCTAGGATGAGACCAATACCACGATAAACAATTCTCGATTTTGGTATCACGAATAGTTTTGCATCTGGCTGTCGTTAATTGTAGTCCACTACAATTGTAGCTCTAGTGTTGTATTTTAAAAATTAAACGTTATAGATTTTATAGTGAATAATATAAGACTTGTATAATAATATTAGATTTATGTTTAATTGTAGTATCGGTATACAAAAGCGAAAATATTTTTAATACCCTCGAGTATTAACGAGATAATTGTGTATGATGTAATAGAATATTCAATTTAATTGCATTTTGGAAATGCTGTTTGAACAAATAATTTCGATTATAATTTCTAACAATTTATTGTCTCGCAAATAATAAAATATCGACAACTTAGTTGTTTACAGTGAAAAAAATAATTTTTAAGCCATAATTTTATGTAAATATACCTTATTTGGTATAACAATATTCTTATCACAATAAATTATGGATTACATTATAATTGATTTTCATTTACCTTACGAAGAATTGAATGTGGAGTTCATCACTTTAGCTCTGAGACGTTCCACTTATAATTTCTTCTCTACCTGTATTTCAATTATAAAATTAAAACAATAAAAATGTGTTGTGAATATTTTATTTAGAAATGAGATCAGAGACGCGGATACATATAAAATTTGTCTTGAATAACCTTTAGAAGCTATTTTAAGCTTCATATTGTAGACCAGAAATTTTATTAGTGACCACATCATGAATCGTAGCACATTCATTCGTCTCGTTCCATGGGTTGGTGACACCTGTATCGCTTATTTTCCAATACCTTCTTGCGCGTTGCAGTTTCTCTGACGCTGTACGGGTGCATCAACAGCACATCTTCTAGTTTATCAAATAGATATGAGAAAAATATTTCTCTAAAACTCTTCCCTGGGAACTGCGCTTGGCACATCGTGGTCCATAACATGTTATTGAATGTCGCGAATGATTTGAATACATCCATCTTATATTTACGAGTAAACTTTCGGAATTCTTGGTTTAAACTTTGCTTATAAAGCCAAGTGGTAAGACCGGCGTACTTCGGGTCTCTCGGGGGGAAAACGTGCATGTAATCTCTTAACGAAAGGGCCCAGAACCTTAGCCAGTCGTTAGAACTTCGAGTTAAAAGCATAGCTTTTGTTTTATCCGGTATAGGCCCGTGAATACGGCGCCGCATCCATTCTTTTAACACCGGAACTAAATGGATGTCGGGTAATCGAGCTGCAATGTTATCGCGTCTTAATTTTCTAAGAGCACTTCTCAAATAGTCCTGGGGCCTAAGATTTTCGTTAAGTGTACTCGCAGACAGTCTCCGAACTTTTTGTTTCTTTTTATCTCTTCTATCCTTGTCGTCGCCGGGCGGGCCCAACACGCTGTCCGTGTCCCAAAGATTTTTGAATTGCTTTTCGATGAAGAGCTGCTTCTCGTTCAAATCGTATATAGTCTCATAGTTAAAATGGTAGGGGACATTTTTAGTGGGTTTTTCAAAGAAAGGTAATTCATCCCTCAAGAACGAACCATCGTTTCCGTAGTCGTAATAATGACCGCAGTAACATTTAGTGTTTTTGATATATTGGAAGACTGAATCGTTCCATCGCTGTATGCAGTCGCAGGGGTCCGGCGCGGGCGGCGGGGCGTGGGCACGGTAGCCGCGATTTATGTTGATGTTTTCGCCATTCAGATGCGCGTAGCCGCCGTGTATCATCTCCCCGTCGGGCGGCAGTATCGACACATTGCCGAGCTGGTAGAAATATCTGCCGTTTATGATACTGACACCTTTTATAAAATATTGTGAATTTTTCAAACCCGTCGAAGGCGCCACTGGTTTTCTGCGACGACCTTTTTTCTGTATGTTTGCAGAAATACCATAGAGCTTCTTTTTATCTTCCAAAATACTAATTTTTGACATTTTTCTGCGGTTAAAGCTACGTTGTAAAGGTTTCATTGACAAATTATCAATGGACCAGCGTGGCTCGAGGGACAATATGCCGGCGACGCGATCGCAGTAGGAGCGCGGCAGTCGCTTCTTCGGCGGCGGCGGCGGCGGAGGCAGCGGCGGCGGCTTGCGGATCACAGGCTCCACTTCGAAGGGCTCGTTGAGAGCGTCCAGTTGTGGCAAAGGCGGGGGACGTTGCGATTTACGAATCGGCGGTTTGTACCGACACGCCACCAGTTCTTGCAGGTACGGGGACTTCAAGATCGGCTTGGGTTTAGGTACCGGCTTAACTTCCTTTATTTCCTCACGTTCGCTATGGAACATAATTTGTAATGATTTTAGTAAATGAGGCATACCCAAGTAAAGTATAGACGACATCAACAACTTTCCGTTCATGTTATAGACGGCACGTTTCCCATCGATGGTGTGACCGAACATCAGACCGAATAAATTTGAGAGCATCAGCTTGGGATCTTTTCGTCCGGCGATGACGCAATGCATGATGTCGTCGGGCGTGGGGCACGGACACAGGCCCAGCTGACGGATGACCCGCGCGCTCTTTACAGGCCGGCCCGCCAATACGTCTTGATAAATACAAAATTCCAGGGAGTCCAAATTTCTTCTTTGTGGTTCGCTGAGCTCGTAATACCAGTTAGGGCCGATCGTAGCAATAATTCTCCTTATAAAGCGCTTGTGCCTACGTTTCCTCACTTCTTTCAATTCATCCATAAATATTTGCCTTTCTCTGGTCTTTCGCCGGTATATGACCTCCACCCTGCGAGGCACGGCATGCATGATGTGGTCATAATGTTCCTGATTATTCTCCATGATTGATAAAATTAAATATGAGATGCTGAAAAAAAAACTATTTCTTTTACATTAATTTATAGTAATTTACAAAATGACAAAATATAAAATGATAGACATGTCAACGGTGTCATCTGTCTAATGAAGATCGTCTTTTTATCAGTATTTTTTTTAATTGGCACCACATGTTGAAACAAAAAAAACATATTTTTATTAAAAAATAAAATAAATAATATTCTTCTATTATTTTATATTAATGTATCTTTAGAATAAATCAACATACGTATTTTTGTCAACATTAGTAAAAGACCGCCATCTAGCGACGAGTAGAAGCATGTCGAAGCTTGCTAAAGCAAATAAATATTTTTAAATACAAACAAATACATTAAGATAAGAATTTTTACAATACTGAAATTAATAAGCTATTTTAATTTCTTTACGTGTCAATATTTTTATTAGACTATTTTTTTTTCCAAAATTCATAAAATGTTTTGATGTAAACTAACGAAATTTTCAATACACATTAATTATATGTTTTACACATTTGTTACGATAACTTCCAAACTAGTAAAAAAAGAAGATACCTAATCGTTTAAAGTAACCAGACTGCTAAAGGAAAAAAACCGTTTAATATTAATAAAGACTTAAAATAGCATAGCGTAACAGGAGTTGACACGAATAAATCACGCATGTATTTAGTAAATAACGGGGTGGCGGCATCAGACGTCAGCTATTTATTAGTCATGCGGGGTCGGGGCCCGGCGCGTGCCGATCAGCTGCTGGAACTCGGCCGGTCGAAGACCCTCTCGGAGGGTTAACGTCCCTGTCTTCACCCACCTGAATATCTTTTCTCATTCATACACTACGAATATATCACAATATTTAAGTTATACGTCTCCCGGAAAACACCAATCGGCAAACCAGTGACGTCAAATCGATTCAACGATACGATTTGAACTGGTCAATGGACAACTGTTGTGGTGAGCACTGGCCACTACAGGCTAACTCCTTACTCGTTGCACGTCTTTTTTACTTTTTAATTATTTTACATAGATCATTGTTTATGTAATTCTTTTAAACCTTTATTTTTTGTCTTGTACTTCTCATTTTCTAACATTATTTTATTATATTATTTTATCGTCTTGTCTCTTGACATTCAAGGGCAGGCAAAGTAAAAAACTTTGCCTTCCTTATATTGAGCTATCGGAGTTACCAAAATGGTCCTTCAAGCCGGATTCCAGCTACGCGTGTTGTATGTACCAGGTACTGAAACAGAATTATAGAATCACGTCCTAACAACACCTTATAAATAAATTATTCCTTACTTAATATAGCAAGCTTAAGCTGGGTACACACGCTCAGTTATAACTGTACAGTTCGACTGCGCAGTTAAAACTGACGTGTGTAGGCGAAACTGAGAGCTGTACAGTTCGATTGTGCAGTTCCAATTGACGTGTGTACGTCAGTTTTAACAGCAGAGTTAAAACTACAGTTAAAAACTGAACGTTTGTAGCCGGTTTTAGGTTTTATCATATGGTACAATTTAAATGTCTTATAATACTATCAATACAATATTACCCTAATGAATGACCACGTTACTTGACCTTGATGTCATTGGCCTTTGTTCAAGTGTATGTTAATAACAATTTATATTTATTTAATTGTGCTGACGGCGAGTTATTGAACAAATCAAGACTTACAACGACCTCATCATTGTCTTCGTGTCTCATTAATGATATATTGTGTTAATTACGAGTATTTCTTGTGTTACTAATTGCTCACTTAACATCATATAGGTCATGATTAATACTTATCTGTAAATTAAAAAATAAGAAAATTCAAGTAAACGATTTTTCGTAAATAAATTTTTTTTTTCTATTTTTAATAAGTTATTTATTAGAATAAACTTTGACGAGTAGAGTCTATAACAATTTAAAGTTTCAACACTTATACAACAATATTATTTTATTATCTAATGAATATTAAAATAAAGAGACAGACTTAAGTGTATAAAATTATAATTTACGATAAATTGTAATGATTTACGTTATTTAATCTTAAATTATAAGCAATTTCTAATAAACATCCCCAACCAATATTTTTATAGATCATTTATTACATTATAGACATAATATTTTATATCATATTTATCATTTTAAAAGCCAACTCTAACTATTATAATTTCTGTAACAAACATATCCGGAACTTATTACTTATTAACAACTAGACTTTCATATTGAACTTCCACATATTTTCTCTTATTTTTAAATATATTTAAAGTACACGATATATAATTATTGCGACGCTCTTAGGTGAAGGAAAACATCGTGATGCAACCTGCACATATCGGAGAAGATATTCAAAGATATGTGTATTTACGCAAAATACGCGCCATCGTGGAATTGCGGAAAATGGAGCCCATCATGGGTCAAAACCCTTAGCTCATTATTTAATTTAATTTGCAATATTTATGACTTAACAAATATTATTTAAAATAGACGCGTAATAGATTAATAATTTATTGAAGTTCAATTTAGCAACAGGACATTGAACTTAACTTTCTTGCATTTCTATTGAAAGAGATATCTATATATCTGCGACTAGGCCCTCGCGGCCGTTCACTTTCCTCGTGTCAGGAAGTATCCGAAGCCACTTTCACTCCATTCAAGATCACAGCCGCTCGTTCCGACTGTTCTGCTCCTAACAATAACTAGTCGACATTGTAGTTCTCCAACGACCCGTCATGGCCTCTACCACCTGTATTTTCCGCATTCTAATTGTTTTGTGGTTACTATCATTGTTATCAATGGAAAATGGTTTATTATCCGAGCCCTTGGGCAAACAGATGAACTGCAGATAGGTCAAACAATCCAATTAAAATAATAACCTAATGTTATAGTTAAAGTGTCCTTGTTTACCAAAGCTTGCGATTGTAAATATAATTTATTAGAAGTATAAATTCAAGCATGCTTATTTTTAACTAAGTCAATATTGCGTAGCGCGTAGTTTAGTTTTTGTCGCCGTACAAATACTTTATAAGAGCATGAATAATCTCTATGCAAAATGAGGTTAACTTCAGGAATTGTAATGTTGAGCGATTTCAGGCCCCATTTCCCCGCGGGGTCGGCGACCGCGCTCTTATCTCGTGTGCGTGTGAGTGTGCACGTGTCGTGTGTTTGAGCTGCGCCTGCGTCTATTGTATGGTTACCATGCTGCACTGGTTTCATTGTTTTTGTAAGAAAAGTTTAATAAATCCATCAACATGATAGAAGTAATGCAACATAGTGGTATAACTTTGAGTCAACGTCAAATTAAACTAATAATGATTATGTTTTGTCTCAAATGGTTTCAAATTTGGATCTCGATTAAGCGAGAATATGTTCCAGTAAATACCTGATGTCATAGTCACCCTATCGCTCCGTGTGTATTACTGGTAAGCATACATTATTATGCAACGCTTATGCGGCGGATAAGCTGCACTATCAAAAAGCACATCAAACCTTTATTTATAGTGTAAAGGTTATTGTTTGACTTAGAGCGCGCCGCTACCTGTAATTGATTTATTTAACGCCGTAGCAACAACTTTTAATACTAAAATAGTACTTACTTTACGTACCAAATAACTATATTAAATTATTTTAAAAAAGGAATTGGAAATTGTTTCGATAGTCAATTGTTTCAATGCCTATTCAAATCTGTAACCCAATTACACGTACATATTCTATAGGTCCTTAACAAGGTCTGTTCTTGTAATTTAGTTGTTACAGTTTACAAACTACAGGGCATAACCATTGGGTTATAGCTAGACATTAATTGGGTAACGTGTTAACCTTCCTGCCTTGGATCTAATTTATTTAAGGCAGTACCTATAGGTACTGTAAGAAATTGATAAACTATGGAATAATTTTGTTTTTTAAGGCTGTGATAGCATTGGTTTCTAAAAGAACTAAAGAATTATTAAAAGCTTAACTATGTTACGATCAAGGATTTTTAAGTAAAATAATATATCTTCTTAACCTTGGAATGTTTTCAAACTCACAAAGATTTACGGCCGTCGCGTCCTCTAAAGATGTAAAGGAAGTGATTCTAACAATGACAGGGAAGAGACAACCTGACAAGTATTAAGTTATATGTCACGGGTTAAAGTCCCGGTTAATTTTAATCTATATCTTAGCAGGTGGCACTTCTCAGTTTCACAAAAACGTAGAATAAAGGTTTGTCCTTTGACTAGCACTAGCGGCTTGCGCGTGGAGGGGATGCCCAAATACTGGGTGAACAACCTCTTAATGCTTGGAGGAGACATTTTATTTTTACCATACCACTCGGCTGTCGCTCGAGTAGTCAGTTTCAATTTAAAAACTAAGTAGTACACGACGATCTATTTTAATATCAGTCGGTTCAAAGTTTATTAATTGCGTCTAATATGTTTAGTCAAACTGAATTAGGATGAGAAAATATTTGGATGTATCATTTGTTACTTTGGGAGGCCCATATTTATAGATATACAGTCATGGACTTTGTGCTAACCTTTTTCCTTGTAATATTTGATAGTTCACTTGAAGCTCTTTGCGCTGTACAAATAAAAGATTGATTTAATTATAGCATTAAAATATCGTATGAAACTTTATATTGTGTGACTTGTGCAGTGAACAGTTGTATCGTCGTAAACGTCCAATAATAATGATTAATTTATTGTAAACAGGGCGAGTAGCAGCTAATTTACAATTTAATTGTGAATAATCGCGGAACAATTCCGTCACCGGTCGACGTACGAACGAAAATACCGGGCCGTTATCATTATCAGTCTAATTATAGCGGAGTAAGGACCTCGACTGCTCGAGTCAAGGGTACGTTCACTCGAGCCCAAGTTCAAAGTTCACGAAGGTCACGGCTGAAGCATTCGCCACTGAAATTGTATGAAGTTCGCGTTTTATTCGCCAGTCTGTTGTACCGAGGTGACCTTGAACCCGAACTCGATCGATTCGGTATGTACTCTTATGTAATCACCGATGGAACATTCTAGATAATTTTTATATGGAAAGATTCAAGGTTTGACATTGACTTGTTCAGACAATTACAGCATATTACACGTTTCCATATAAGCCATATAAAATTTCAAAAAATCTTAATGCTTACTTCGTAAAGGACGCTTTAATTTCACGTTTCTTACTTCGGTTATGCGCTGAAGGTCAGACAAGCAAGATTTAAAAGAACGTGCATCTGATGAAGCATCTCCCAAAACGATGATTGCATTATTTTTGTGATAGTCATCAGTTCTTTGAGACTAAATCTTAGAAGAATAAGTAAACAAAAAACTTGTATTTTTAAATGAACGTAGTTCATTGACTGCACTGCGAAGTTAGGTGCACTTAATACGTTCTCATACGTGCTTAAGATAATTACAAGAGCAAGTTACTCATGAGTCATTCTGAGTGACATTAACCTTGAATCAAAATCACTTGTCATGTAACATGTAATTGATATGTTCTAATAAAATGCATGACGCAATATGTTTGCAGATTTGAATCGTAAATTATAGTATCCTTTTGTGAATGATAGACTCCACAGTCGAAGGAATCAGCATAAATGTATTTGTATGATGGAGATCTCGGAGCCGGCCGCTAATGATTATGTATTTCACTCGATGGTTACGTATCGACAATGGTTTTCCGGTTTCCCGCTGTGACGTGGCGATTGTTTGCGTGAATGCCCTTCCGCCTGTGAACGGCGACGATGTGAGTGCGTTGCGCGCAGGATCGCGTTACAGCTGAAACTCGCGCCGCCGAAAACTCAGGTCGACGACCCGGCCTGCGCGGCCATGTAGCGCGCCCGAACACTCTTCATACTATGTTTAACGCGGTGAGTTCAAGGTTTTTTGTGATGTCACTAATAAATGTTTATTTAGTACCAATTAAATTGTTTTATTTCTAGCTATGTTAGGTATTGTGATAAAGGGGTAATTTAATGTACAATTAAGAGTTTACCAAAAAAATCGACTTTCAAAAAATTTAATATTTGTAATATTTATAATGACAAAACTTATTATGTACGATTACGATAAAAATACAAACTATATCAATAATATTTAAAAATAAATTCAGTTTTGCGACAATGTTTTTTATTTAATTTTACTTAAAAAATGTGATGGTAAAAATTGGAAATTTATTGAAATCTATTTCCGCTTTTTGATAGTTCTTAATCGTAAAAGAATGCCAAAATTATATTTACACATTATCAAGAATTTTTGAATATAAAAACACGACATGGCGCATATCAAAAACAGGTCGCGACGTCGTTATCTTCGCGAGTATCAAGTGTGTGATATCGCTGTATGACTCGCGGTGATATATTTGGTGACATTGAACCGGGTCCATTGCCAACGACCTCGCTCCTCGGGGAAGCGGCGGTTTGCGTAATCGCTCCTGCGTACGAACACGACCCTGTACGCACACTACCGCACGCATAGGGTTGCTAGACCTTTTA
>QDHC01004541.1:645043-657314 GCA_013186455.1 Papilio dardanus tibullus | reverse complement strand
TGTCCAGTATATATGTAGAATATAATTGCTTCGTAAAATCATATATTACTGGCGAGACATGTAACATTGGTGATGCCATTCATGAAGTTATTCATGAATTATTATAGGTAAAGGAGATATTCATGAATTAATCTAAATAATTATGATGAAAAACTTTGAGCTTTAAGCATTCGCTTTTCTCTACACATTCTCACTTTGATATTAAAATACGAGTAATATTAATAAGGTGTTATACTGTAAAATATTTTATATGTACTTTATCTGAATAATTATTCATATAATAATATGTGTATTAGAAAAAAACATAATAAACATCATTAACTTATCCTTACTTGATTATCCCTGACTATATCAATGACATAAATTTTACTATAGTGCTAATAATATTTAGTACTGTTTGTAAATTGTGACCATCAAATAATGTTAAACTTTTATAAAGAAAATATTCCGATGACCTAGAGGCGCCTACAGATCTAGACGCGAGAGAACAAACTGCGAATATTTCTAATTTCTATACAACTACGATATGAGCGTAACGGCCGAAATAAGAGCGTCTGACATTTGTTAAGTCCGCGCTTAAAGTCCAACTTCTACGGCGATGTCGTTGACGCCAGTTAGATTTTAAGCGACGCTTAAATTTGACTGGCATTTGAACATGCGGCCGTTGGCCTCATTGATAAATACGTATACATCGTTAGAACAACATATGCGTCTATTATATCAATAATTTACATACATACAGCGTAAAAGTGAAATCCAAGTAGCTCGTAATTGCGTGCTCTCGTTTTAGATATTAGTCGAGCCTATGAACATGGTCTAAACAATACGATTCCGCGAAACGCATACGGCTCCCGGCGCAACGGCCACGCAACTTTGTTTCTATTTACAACAGTATTAAGAATTATAATCGTTCACTGTGGTATTTAATGAAGTACAGAGACGTATTGGGCACAAGGAAAAATGGGGAGTAGGCAGGAGTCAACCTAAAGATTAGAGTTACATTAAAGGAACGAATCAAGAAGCATTTAAGCACAAATAGGATGTTGATCTGGAAAACATTAATGTCAAGAGAAGACGAAACGCAAACCAAAACTAAAAAGCTAGGCCAGCAGCTGGTAGCGATTCTAACCGTTACTAGGCACATTACCGTGTTCTCACATAGACACCAAAGGGCATATTTAAATTACACAAAATTCTAGTCCGGCCCTGTTGCGGTGTATTGTTGCGGGAATAATGCACTCGAGGCAGTAGTTTACGAGGTCTTTCACCCACATTATATAGGTCAGTTAGATTAGCAACGCTTCCCCGATGCTAACGCTGGGCTTACGCTACTAACAGTTTTACCGATAGGTTACATACTAATGTATGCGAGACATCTTTATCTATAGGCTGGGTATGCAGATTGAAAGATAGGACTTCCCTTTGTATGAACTAGAATACTGTTTGACTGAATGCCGAAAATAGGTGGGATAATGTTGAAACTTCAAGTCACAAGTGATCGGAGATATCTCTTACATTGTTAAGCTGAGCGCCCACCGCATAAGAGTAATCAGCGGCAGATGGTGAGCTAAGCGGCCTCAAATGTGCTTGCGTCCCCACGAACAAAGAGCTGAGCTAANTAACGCTGGGCTTACGCTACTAACAGTTTTACCGATAGCTTACGTAATAATGTATGCAAGTCATCCTTATCTATAGGCTGGGTATGCAGATTGAAAGATAGGAGATGTCTTTGTATGAACTAGAATACTGTTTGACTGAATGCCGAAAATAGGAGGGATAATGTGCTTGCGTCCCCACGAACAAAGAGCTGAGCTAAGCGAGCCCAACGGCATAAGGCAGCAGTCATTTGCCACAACTCGGACATAGCTCAGCTCCCCAGCACATTTCAGCTCTTTTTACACATGTATGCAGTTTCTGATGAAAGTGGAAGATGGTGGAGATGGTCCGCCTAGCTCTTTGCTCTTTGCTCTTTTGCGGTGGGCGCTCACCTCTATGTATATGTAGAAAGGTACTATATCAACCGTTTCTTGAATTAATTCTACTGAAATTATGATTTAATAAATTTAGACAAATTGATGCTAAAAATAGACATATAAATCTTATTCATTTTACTTGTATTGTAAGTAAGCAATATTAGATAAGTAAAATACACTTACTTACCTATAACTGGTTGAAAAAGTAAAATTGTTTTGCTTTTCCGTTAGTACGTGTTTCACGACCTACATAGTGGGCACAATATGGCGACTCCTTATCATGTTATTATTACCTGTCGTTTAATTTATGATTCCCATGTCCTACATCTGGAATCAATTTAATACATTTATATTACTTTAACTACAATAAAGACGGCTACAAACTATACATTTAAAATTGACGTACACACGAGCATTTGAACTGCACAGTCGAACTGCACTGTTCTCAGTTTTGTTTACACTCCTCAGTTTTAACTGCACACTCGAACTGTTCAATTTAAAACTGAGCGTCTATAGCCGGCTTAAATCCTAACAATAATTTTATGCGGGTTTTTTCATAACTAAGTCCGTGAAATATTAGAACTCTTTAACCCTCGGGATATGTATTTTTTAAGGTAAGTACCTGTTTACATTTAGTGTAAGCGACACTAAATAAAATTTTAATTTGAACCATATAAATTATATCCTTCGTGTGAGATAATTTAGTTTTATATAATTCGTTGCCAATACTTTTATTTAAGTTGCCAATGTATTCTGGAACATTCTGTTCAGCGTCCAGACTGGGCTTGCCCCAGTTCCGGGGGTCGCCGCCCGATCGTGAACTCTACACTCAATATTTTCTCACTTCATACTGAATCATATTTGGTAAAGAGGTCCGTTAAACCCCATTATTTGGTTCCGTAGCGTAAAATAACGAAGTAACACGTATAATTATTTGTTATTTTTTGTAAGATGCGTTAAGTTATTACTTGTAATGATTGAAATTGTACGAAACAAAAAATTAACTTGTTTTCCCTTTCAAGAAATAAAGTGCGAAAAATGTTCAGTAATTGTAAAGGTAAATAGATAATCAAAGGTATTATATAATTTAAAAATGCATCTCTGCATCAAATTTTTATACCAATACGCAAGAAAATTAAATAGTGTTGACCAAAATGTATTAAAAGTTTATTATTTGTTAAAGAGTATGAGTTGTCATTACTTAATACAATTACATGAAACAAGACATGAGTGTTCAGTAAGCATAAATCAAAGCATAACCATGTAGTAATTACTCATATTGACAAATATAGCTCATTTCCCGTAACAACGTATCCGCGCCGAAGGAAATCATCAGTCGGCCGCTCGCGCGGATTTACGGCGCGGAGTCAACGCCCCGCGCTGGTATATAGGTCAAACGAAGGCGCCCGTTAGTCTATATCGAGGCAGGCTCGACCGCGCGAATTCACCGACGATTCCATACAAAACCCTTCGGACACCTCGCTCCTAACAGTAATGTAACAATTAAAATTATAATTTCAATTTCTACGAAGGGGTTCGCAATGAAAAATCCGGTTTTGATGCAATGAATTATTCATGAACCTGTTAAGATAGAGTTGAAATACTCATAATTGTATGCAAAATTAGAGACTTTGTGTTTTGTAGAACTGTTTTAAATTTCAATATTGAAAGCGATTATTTTTCGGGTTATATTTTACATTTTTAAATGTAAAATTAATTGCATTTTTGAATTTTGATCCAAAAGAGTATCGTAATTTAAGTGCTATGCAGCTGCTACGCATCACGAAGCAGTCCGCACTTAACCTCATTTATTGGTTAACTGCATTATAGTGCTACGGAGTTGCGAAGAACTTTCATAGTTGTAGTAGCGTAGAGGGCGAGAGGTCGCGCTGTTTAGTCGGGTTATAGTGATGCATAGTGACGGCTGCTGCGCATAGGCAAAAGGGAAAGTGTGCGGGGCTTCCTGCTCGCACGCGGAAGCGTTTGCTTAGCCAGCGCTAGTGGCAGTGGCCACACGTAACTGCATATCGCGCCGGCTCGGCCGCGGCGCAGTTCGCTGTGCGCTCTGCCGATACCGCTCTTGGGGGCTTACCGAAAGTACATGCGCTACAAAGCGATTCGATAGCAAACATCAAAAATGTAAGGAACTGTCACTGACGTTCGATATCTCACTCGTGATTTATCGAATGTCATTGTCAGTTTCATACATTTTCGTCGATTCTTTCACCGATGTCGCCAATCGAAAGATACTGACTGCTGACTACCAGATGACTATGCGATGCTTATTTATTAATTACCTATATTTTTGCTTTCTTTCATCGATGTTTAGCAATTACCTCGTAAGTTACAGGAAAACTATTTCTCATATATTTTTTTTAATAATTCTTTGAAATCAGTTACACAGAAAGTTAGTTTTTCCTTCTTAGTTAATCATTTATTGAGGTAAGGTTAAAAGAGATTGTGAATTAAATAAATGCCAGTAGCTGTAAAGGGTTAGGTCAACGTGATACATGGGAACGTTTGCTCTACCTCAAGCCACACCTAGAGACATTTAAACGAATTCCAAAAAAAATTCAATTAAGTTCTTAACATTTTCTAGACCTGGAAGATTACCTAAAGTCTCTTTAGATTGGCGATACCGCTGTTGGAATCGACAAAAATGTATGAAAATGACAGTGCATTCGATAAGCCATGTGCTTGTCATGTGTGAGATGTCGAACGTCAATATCATACATTTTTGATGTTCGCTATCGAATCGCTTTGTAGCGCACTTTGAGTAGCACCTCTGTTCAATCTACCTTCAGTTCAATTAGCAACATTTTTCTTAGTAATCAAAGCATTCGTTTGATACAAATCTATAATAATATTATAAAGAGAGAAACTATGTATTTTTGTTAGTATTGAAATAACTCAAGAACTACTGGGCCGATTTCAAAAATTCTTTTACCATTTCAAAGCTACATTATCCCCGAGTAACATAGGCTATATTATTATTTAATTCCACGCGGACGAAGTCGCGCACAACAACTAGTATGTTATATTCATTTTACAAAGAAAATATTGACTAACTTTACTTTCTCCCGTGTTACAATATTAGTATATTTATTAAGTAACATTGCTAATGATTTACTTTCGTTAACACGTCTAATTGTGTTAAATAAACGTAAAACAACAATTTGCAGCGCACAAACGTAATACTAGAGAGAAAGTCAGTCTGTTTATTTACAGTTTTTCCTCCAACAATGGTAGCTGTCTGCATTAATCATGGTTTCCCATCATATTCTTTAGTATTGTTATAATAGTGTTTAGAACAAAGAATATCTACTTTGTTAATGAATTAATAATATTATGTAAAATGTTACATATAAACTTTGTGATGGAGTTTTGTTAGGTTTTAAGTTTTAAAACATCTGACATACGTCGAGGAGATGTACATCTCAAGATAAAGCAATTTTATATGTTTTCTTTTGGTTTTGGACGATGCGTGAATAATGTGACATATTTAAGCAAAATTCAAATTCCGTGCTTCGTCTGATGAGTGTGGTGCCGGAGGCCTAATTTTAATCCACTTTCCCTTCCTTTACTTTTTTAAAGAAATGATGGGAATGGGAAGTGGATTTTCCGGGAAAGGGGGCGCATAGGAAAAGGAATTATCCTATTGCTGTAGGTCTCCTCCTCCAAAGATTAAAGGTAGGCAACGCATCTGCATTTGCAGATGTCTATGGGCAGCGGTCGCTTTGTTATTTCAGCGAATCAAGTTGGCCGCTTGCTCGTTTGCCACTTTATAATATAAAAAAAAATCGATCAGAGAATGTCAATTTGTAAACTGAAATATGTAATTACAATAAATATAGCAGTAAATAAATCTATCTACGCCAGCTCAGTTATTTAAAATTAAAATAAATTCACGGCCAAAGAAAAGCATCAATCCTCGAAGGACGACCGCCGGCGGCTATCTGTCGGTTTTACTTTCGACTGCATCGCATCGGCAGGAAATGTGGATCGTCGAACAACATCAATAATCACTCATAATGAACTCTCCACGAGTTTTTTTTAATTATTTTTATTAAAATAAGACATTCACCTTCCGTTATGACTTATTTTTTTTTTAGTGGCCAGATGTTTTTTATTGGGTGTCAGAGTTTATATAATTTAGAATGTTTTTTTAACATCTTTTCTTTTGCTAGTTCTATAAAAGTCGTCATAATATCAGGAGTAACAAACATTTGGTTCCATTTAAATTTAAAATAGATATATCATTAAATCAGTAATTACAGACAACTAATAATTTTGAATATTAAATAAATTATATTTCGCATACAAGTCAAATTTTGTTTTGAAAAATGTTACAAAAATTTAAAAAGAAAATATTTTCTTTCTTTCTTTTAAAATCGAACCGAAGTTGTCAACCCCTGCATTAGATCATGATCATGGTATTCTTCCGCGTTTGCACTTTCACCGAGTCCGCTGCACTCGGCGGTCGCCGGAACCTTTCGCGCAAACCTCCGCTACGTAATCATCGCTAATAGGTTGAACGTTTTCACGTAACTATGACATTTTACTTTATAATTCTAAACACAAATAAACGACGCGCGTCTTAGAATGAAAAATTAGTCTTTTTATTTCGCTTTTTATTCATCTTTGATAGAACTGGCTATTTAGAAAAATACTAATGCTAAGTTTGAAAAAATGGATTTCTTAAAAAGTACAGAACATTAACAGTTATCTTCCATTATTTCAAAACTTTGTTCCAGTCAATAAGCCATATCTAGAGGCCATAGGCGGCTAAATTCCTCATAGCGAAAGAGGTTATGTAAATCCGAACTCTATATCCGAATTCAAGCCTATTACGGAAGAAAACTCGCACGTCTAAATATAATCTACCATTTGTAAGCGTAAGTAACGAGGAAGTAGCGCGATTTATTTTTAACCGGCTCGCACCGCTACGTGAATAACCCGGAACGTGAATCGATGCCCCTAACTACGTATAATAGTCGCGGAGTGGGCGCGACATGTCCTGCGGCGCGGTGACGTCACGGGAGACTCGGGTTCAACGCCTCTCCCGGCCGCCAGGTGCGTTCACCGAGCGACCAGTTTTTCCAGCCCTCTTCGAAATTTTCGAGTGCCCAATTTCTGAAATTGGGACGCGTATTCAACGGCCACTACTTTGTAGAGCTTTGACATTGTAAGCAGCGAATAAAATGGAACAAATTAAATTGTTTTTAATAATATTAAAATGTTTATATTGTTTGAGATTTATTTACAAGAGTCTGTCTCGATAATGTAAATGCTTTAGTCGGTTATTGCTACTTAATTATTTTTAATCTTTACTTTATGTTAAATATTGATTTCATAATTACATTATTGTCTGCCAAAACAAATGTAGGTTACATGTACTACCATTATAGTCATGTTTCGTTAAGTGGTATAGACAATAGAAATTATTCAAATTTATTAAAAACTAAAATACTTTATCTGAATCTTAAAAGTTAAGGTGCCCATTTGTCACGCTAACTAACGTGACAGCTGGTGAGATCATCTATATTTTAGCAATCAAGAGAAAGACACACTAGATTAAAAAAGAAACACATTTTTGATCTCTATATTTAGAAGATCACCTAAATATTAAGTACAATGAATATTTCATAAAAATATGTTCTGTTCTTAAATAAAACTAAGAAACTAAAACTAAAATTACACACTCTTTATTGACTGTATACCATTTGTAACACTTATCATATATAATAGTTCAAATAGATTTTTATTAGAGTAATCATTACTTAAATATCAGTTCCAATAACGATTGGATGTAATTGTTTAACAAAAGACGTGATCCCAACTCCTTTATATCAATGAATCATAATTTAAATCATTTATAGACCGGACCATAATACTATGTTAGCAGTGTGTTTACAAGATTTTTTCTAAGAACAAAAAAGTAGGAAAAAAAACAAATATGTCATACGTAACCGGAAACAAATCCAGATCTTGCAATGTACTAAAAACAAGCGTTATTTTCGTATTATCTATATTAAAAAATGAAACAAAAACAATCGCGGTCAATGACCCGAAGAGGGACTGCGGTGAAAAACATACAAGGCGGCAATTTAGCGTTAATTGACACTTATTGTGTACCTGCTCGTAAACGTCGTTGAGTTATGCGCTCCTGGTTGTTAGCCTGATAATTGCACATTTCACGGTCAGCTTCAGTCTGCCTTGATTGCGTTTCGCGATCTTAGACCACCAGGGAACACCCATAAAAGACTACTTACTCCATAGTAATATATCATTTAAAAGAACCGTACAAAAAACCAAACAAGTTGATAACAAAACTCATGACTTGATAACCTCCTTCTGTTTGAAGTTCGTTAAAAAAGACAGCAAGACACTGAAAACACCGGTTTTTTAAGCTAGCCATTTTCTAGTTTATTAACAAAAATATAATAGATTTAAAGCTATGGAGTCATAAAGCATTGTTAAAACGAATCAGACAATTGCTAAATTAATAACAGAAAGAATCAAAGTATTATGTTTACAATGTTCTAAGCACTTTCTCGTAGTCTTGTTACATTGTAGATGTAGTCAGTCTTATCGTGTTACATGGGTTGTTTCCCTGTACAACGTCGACGTGCTACGATAAACATTAACCCTCAACGTGACGTCCTGGCGTTTATTGGACTCTATTCCGATTGCTAAGATAACTGGAATAGAGGAAGATATGCGGGATTCAAACTGGAGTAAGCTAGTAATTGTTGAGAACCCATAGCATTTTCCATTTGTTCTCTGATTTATTACATGCCAGTTAATTAAACTTTTAATTTTATAAGCTTTTCTAACATTATATCTGTAAACTATTATTGCAAACCAAGTTGTAAAATAGGGGCAAATAGCTAATGTTTTTCCTATAAGGGTTTTACTGTCTTGTTGGTCGCAAAATGACTTTATAAAAAGATTATGTAATTGGATATTTTTAGTATATTAAAGGGCTTTCTATAATAGCACGTATACCCAAAAAATGCGATCAATCATAAACATATTAGCATGCTGTATGAAAACTCCAATTGATTTGAATAAAGGTAAGTGAGAAGCGGTACCGCAATGTCCGTTAGAGCGGGACAGCTATGTGTCGCTGCGGGCCGCCGCGCGCTAAGGACGGTCGTTGCCCCGCGGGCGGCCGCGAGTAAACTCCGAATATAATAGTGCCTATATTTATTGTCTGTCGGGTCTCCCTAGAATTTATTCTATCGATGTTTTACCTTCCGCGATTAGTTTTGTGATCGACGCATTTTTCGACCGCTATTGATGCGGTTTGGTGTCGTTATTTTGTTTGTTATTTGTCGTGGTCGTGACCTTTCGTTGAACTGACGACCGTTTGTCGTTTTCTTATCCTTATTTATTTTAACACGTTGAATTGTCGAGTGGTGGAGTTAATTTTGAAATATAAAAGTTTTAATTCTGTGACCGTGACATTTGTAGTGTTTTTCAGTGATTTAGTTTAATTTTGTGCGGTGATTCATAAATACAGATAATAAATGCTGATGACATAATTTATTGTAAGTATTTATTATTTAGTTTATTCTTTTATTTTTTATTTACTTTATAACTTATACTGTATTTCTGTTTGATGAAAATTATACCGTTGTATATCGTTTTCTTGATAATAATATTTTGTAAACTTTTAATATTGTTTGATTGTTTTGCATTGCAATGTGAAGTATGCGCGGGCATCCGTGTTAAATAAATGAAATGTATCGGTGTTTTTTTAATGTTTTAATTAACAGATGTTTAATCAATGAAGGAACAATTTATTTTATTTGCAAGTGGTAATAAATAGAGTATATTTCTCTCTCTCTTTAAAAACAACTTCTTTCATTAAATTCTCGTGCAATAATAAAAAATATTCTCAATTTTGTATTTAATTCTTACTATGATTTTCTATTTAATTTCGAACATTTTCATTTGGTATTTTTATCTATCAGGGATAAATAGATCTGAAAATTGGGGATATTTTTAACCTAATTCCAACACAAGGAGGTTATCAAGTCAGTGAGTTTTTTTTATGTATATTCAGAAATTAAGCAGCGAGTTCTGAACCGATTTACGTGATTCTTTTTTTGTTCAATGCATAATAGCTGCCATTTGGTCCCATATTTACGTTAAAAAAAACTATTTAGTAGTTTTTGAGTTATTTCTAATAATATAAAATGCAAATAGGGATAATTGAAAGTTTTTATAATTTAGAAACGTCGCGGGGTATATTTCCATCATTATGTACGTATATGTTAGGTATCAATTAGTCATTAGTTCACAGCGGCAGGTCATTGAACCTGACATTGGAATTTACATATTAGACTGCTCATACGTCACCATGACTTCACATTCACTGTTTAACACGAAAGTTTAAGTGAAATTTGGGTTAATTAATAATTAATTTTACCTTTAATTAAAATATAAACGAAAAAATTTATATTATCACCAAGTACTTACTATAAGGAAGAATGATTTGTTATTTTTGTATGCATTGTAATAACTCAAAAACTACTTTGCCGATTATAATTTTTTTTCACTATTGTAAAGCTACATTATCTCTGGATAACATAGGTTATATTTTTTAATTCCGCGCGGACAAATTCGAGAGCAAAATCTACTGTAAGTTAACAAGATATGTTTGCTAAAGTTGTTTATTACTGCACATATCGGCGAAGAAATTCAAAGATATTCACGCAAAATACGCGCTAGTCGTGGAGTTGCGGAAAATGGAGCCCATCATGGGTCGAACCTTACCTTTTTTATCCTCTAACTAGCTGTTGTGCGCGACTTCGCGTGGAATTAAATAATATAGCCTATATTACTCGGGGATAATGTAGCTCCCTAATGGTGAAAGATTTTTTTTAAATTGGCCCAGTAGTTCTTGAGTTATTTCAATACATACAAAAATACAAAGTTTCTCTCTTTATAATATTAGTATAGATTAACTTTAAGATAAAATATTTTGATAAAATATTTTTTTGATACTTAAATTATCTCATATTTGAATCATCGAAACTACATCGGTCAGTGACAATTGTTTTTTAATCTGTAAACAAATTAATTTTATATGGATGTGAGCGAGTGATTTTCTCATTAAATGGTAAACAACGATGTGATTGTACTGCTATCTGTGTATCTGCTAGTAACCGATACGAGACGGCTCCACTCATTGTCACGTAGCCACCGACGATTGTGCCGTTTCTGTTTACCTACCTTATCAATAACATTGTTAGGATCGTTACACAGAGTTAGCTATACTATACTTATTCTATAGCTTCATTATATCGAGTTTTGGAGAATTTGCTGGGGCGTAAGTTGGGCCTTTTTATTGCGAATTCGGTCTAATGAAGCCATATCGTTATAGCATTCGATATTATCGTGAAAATGACTATGATGAAGTATATATCGTCGTATCAGACAGTCTGACAAATAATAGTTGATTATTTTTTGTAGTACTGATTTTTGTCAACCTATCCAAATTCTCACTCATCAGACTTGTCGATTTTCTAATCGTATTATTGACTGTTTAAGATGTAACTACAGAAGAAAAATCTACAGTCTACAATACCTGTACAATATTAGTGTGATAACAGAGGTGAAATAATCGTCAGATATTATTTATCGCTCGATATAGCATAGCGTTCAGTGTAGTACAATACCGTCATTAGCGGGTTCAAGTTCGGGCGGGCGACAATGAACTTGGCCGGCCCTGACTCACGCCGCAGCCATCGGAGTAACGTTACAAAACCATAAACAACTGCATCTGTGCGAAAGCTGTGCAATATGACACTGGCTGTTTACATCACCAAAGACGGAGCGTGATGACTTGTCTATGGTCCAAGTCCGGTCGCATCACAACTGTTCTATGAATTATGCTTCGCGATATGATTTGAGGTTATAGGGAACACTTCATATCTCCTTAATTACAGGCGACTTTTAATAGCTTCATTTGTCTAGTTATTTATTTTTGTAGAAATGTTATTTTGAACTCTACATCGAAGTAACTTACCAATTCACACCTAGACAATTTATGAATCTCGCATGCCAGGAAAAATTTAACTATCATAGAGCAACCATAGAGCGCTTTACCCTTTTATATATTAGCAACTAGACCGACTGGAATGTGGATTGCCGTCTATTCGGACTTTTGACGAAACACCTTGACCGCATATTATAATTGTATTGTATACTAGCTGTTGTGTGCAACTTCGTTCGGAATTAAATAATATAGCCTATGTTACTTGGGCATAATGTATCTTTCTAATGGT
>QDHC01004541.1:614358-644099 GCA_013186455.1 Papilio dardanus tibullus | reverse complement strand
GTCAGATATTATTTATCGCTCGATATAGCATAGCGTTCAGTGTAGTACAATACCGTCATTAGCGGGTTCAAGTTCGGGCGGGCGACAATGAACTTGGCCGGCCCTGACTCACGCCGCAGCCATCGGAGTAACGTTACAAAACCATAAACAACTGCATCTGTGCGAAAGCTGTGCAATATGACACTGGCTGTTTACACCACCATAGACGGAGCGTGATGACTTGTCTATGGTCCATCTTGTCTATGGTCCAATTCCGGTCGCATCACAACTGTTCTATGATCTATGCTTCTCAATATGATTAGAGGTTATAGGGAACACTTCATGTCTTCAGGCGACTTTTAATCGATACATTTGTCTAGTTATTTATTATTGTAGAAATATTATGTTCAACTCTAGATCGAAGTAACTTACCAATTCACACCTAGACAATTTATGAATCTCGCATGCCAGGAAAAATTTAACTATCATAGAGCAACTATAGAGCGCTTTACCCTTTTATATATGACTACTAGACCGACTGGAATGTGGATTACCGTCTATTTGGACTTTTGACGGAACACCTTGGCCGCATATTATAATTGTATTGTATACTAGCTGTTGTGTGCGACTACGTTCGGAATTAAATAATATAGCCTATGTTACTCGGGCATAATGTAGCTTTCTAATGGTGAAAGAATTTTTGAAATCGCCCCAGTAGTTCTTGAGTTATTTCAATATATACAAAAATACAAAGTTTATTTATAATATTAGTATAGATTTCTAGAAGAGATGTATATAGATGTATATATGAATACATATCAATATTACCTAAATTATAAGAAACATCGGCCGAATATTCGCCTTTCAATATGTAAGAGCGTTTTACATGTTAAGTCCAAGCTTAAACTCCAAATTTTATGGCGATCTCGTTTAATTTTGACATCTCTTAAGTTTTAAGCGAAGCTTACGTAACGAAGCGTTTGAGTGGCGTTTTAACATACGGTCGTATGTATGTGAACTTTTATACTAACAAACACAAATAAGAATCTAAAATATGAAGAAGGCGCTGCTTCCTAGAACACAGGCTCTACATCCCAGGAGGCAGAGTTATAGTATTTTTTGTAAACACGATTATGGACAATAAAAATGTACTTATATATATTTTTTATTCTATATGATCAATTGTATAGTTACCAAAAATGTAGTTACCGTCTGTACGTATGTACGCAGTGGAATGCATATATGGACGCGCGGCGACGTCGCCCGCTCCATATCGATTGAAATTTTTACGTGCTTTTACGAGTACATCCTCTTGTGTAATATTTGTATTCATACAATATTTATTGTTATGCTTTTCCAGTTATCTTTATAAAGTCTAATTAAAACGTTTTGTTAAGGTCCGAATTAATTTTGTATGTGATTAAATGTCGTACTTAACGTGCATTTAACGTCATACAAAATGAATTTGATAGCTTCAATGTGTTATTTACCAAACTTATCAATCTTCTACGGACAAGATATAGTTTTTAATTTTATTATCGTCAATTTTGCTATTATTAGCTCATGTGTTGACTGTCAAGGTAGCAATGAAAATGGAAAATATTTCCTTGGTTTTAAACTTTGTCGTATTTCAACCGGAGTTATCCCGTACCAGTTGTTGCAAGTTAACAAAATGCTAACTGAAATACTTTATTGCATTCTCTTAACACTGAACTGTCACCGCGGCCGTGACATTGGTCGTATGACAACATTCATTTCGTGATCTTACTTCATCAAAGCCTGAACTAGAGTAAGAATATGGACCATAACTTCACCGCAAATCGCACCATTTTAACCCTACCACACGATTGTCAAAGATTATCATCTATTTACGGTTAAAAGTCCTTGCCCCTTTAAGAATTTTTATTATTAACGAAACAAGGATATTCAAGAAATAAAGAACAAGACATTCTTATGTAGAAGCACAAATTGTGGCGCGCTCTATAAAAACGTCTAAAATCATAACGAGCTCTCGATCTTTACAGCGCTTCTAAAGAGCATACAACGTTTGAAAGACAAGTTCACTCGCCCGAAGTTATAAAAGCGTCTACGATTACACCTACGTTGTAGATAGTGGACTAAAAATAAAAATCTTAAAAGCGCTCATTATTCGAGTGTCGCTTACAAAAGTTGGGCGTTAAACGAACCCAGCCGAGGGCAGCCGAAGAATGCCGAAGCTCTCCGAAGGGATGACAGCGAACGCTTTCCGTGGAACGCGGAAAACGTTGGCACATGTTGAAAATACGAGTGGGCAATGACCCCGACCGCTTAGGCCGCCTGAAGCCACAGCTGTTGCTGAATCTAGCGCGCTGCATCGTGATGCGTTTATTTATGTTGCCTCGTAGAGTTGTATCTACTCATATATGTACACTCTTATTTCCGTCTCGATATAATAATACAAAAGTCGATGCTTAAATAAAACGGTGCATAGTCTAAAAACGATGCAATAATGTGCATAAGATGCGGTCAATTAGATGAACTACACCTTGAAGGATTACATTATTCATCTATATTATGCCTAGTTTATATTTTGTTGTGTATTACAATATATACAATAACAATAATCATAATACAAGTAGGTAAATATTGCTCCATATATACAACTGTAAATAATATTAATATAGAGTCTTATATTGTTTTATCTTAGGTTGTGATATTTCAGCACTATGGGTGGTCGTGTCGAGTGACACGGTACTCAGAAACCTGACGACCATATCAATTCTTGTATCGATGTTCTTATTCTATTTTCAAGAATCGACTTTATCAGACTTTTGTTTATCATAGGTTTTTATTTTTTTATTTTTTTATGTTATAAAGTAGCTTACGAGCAAGCGGCCACTCGCTGAAATAGCGAACCGACCGCTGCCCATAGACATCTGCAATTGCAGATGCGTTGCTCACCCTCAATCCTCGGAGGAGGAGACGCACAGAAAGAGGATAATTCCTTTCTCTATGCGTCCCCTCCCCCGGAAAATCCACTTCCTCTTCCCATAATTTCCTTATAGGAAAAGGATAGGAAGGGAAAGTGGATTAAAATTAGGCCTCCGGCACCACACTCGACAAACGAAACACGGAATTGCTTCCATTTCACGTCTGTCTTCTGTGTGGTCGTGGTATTTCACCGGACGAGCCGGACAATTCGTGCGAAGATGTTAAAGCGGGCTCTACCACTGTTATACGTTGTTAATATTTGAATAAAGTAAAAGTATTTTAGACCATTTACTTATGTTCAACACTTAATATAATATTGTTATCGATAGTCTCTAATGTTAACTATAATAGATCAATATGGTTGCGATTCCCACGAATTATCAGTGATATAACCATTAATGGCAATGTGTTATGGACGCGGTTAGTACATGTAACGATATGGTAATTCGAACCATATTTGATACAGTATGAAAGGCACTTAGCAAATGCTCTAACATCCTGTTATAGCAAAGGTTCCCAAGCAGTGGTCCGCAGAAATCAAAATATGGGCCTCCAAAAAAAAAACGTCGAAATTTTAATTGAAGTTTCACTTTATTTATTACAGTTTATTCTTATTATTAGTAGTTCTTTTCTGCTAAGAAGAATAATAAACATGGTCCTTAGTGACCGACCCAACCTTTTTCTTGGTTAACCAAGAAAAAGGTTGGTTACCCCTGTATAACGTAACGTCTTGAAATGCGTTCTCCCAACCTCTTTCACCGGCTGCGGTATTGATTTAGATCGCGGAAGTGTTATACAACGACCGCCTAAGTGTATTGCAACGCTAAAGAAATGTCTATATTACCTACTAGCTGTTGAGCGCGACTTCGTCCGCATGAAATTAAATAATATAGCCTCTGTCACTCGGGGATAATGTAGCTATCTAATGGTGAAAGAATTTTTGAAATCGGCCCAATAGTTCTTGAGTTATTTCAATAGAAACAAAAATACAAAAATTCAAAGTTTCTCTCTTTATAATATTAGTACAGATTGCATTTACACGTATGATATACTAGCTGTTGCTCCCAACTACGTCCGCGTGGAATTGAAAAATATAGCTTATGCTACTCGGGGATAATGTATCTTTCTAATGGTGAAAGAATTTTTGAAATCGGCCCAATAGTTTTTGAGTTATTTCAATACATACAAAAATACAAATCTGTATAAAAAAGGGACACTTTGATTTAATTGTAATATAACAGAGCAGCGCAATATATTTTAATAAATTAATAATGAGACTGATAGAGGGAGAGAGCGAGAAATTAGTGCTTTAAAACCCAACTAGAAATTAGAGAAAAGCCATCTCTTCGTGTATAGAGTAAGAGAGAGACAGTCTAATTTAGCGGTTTACTTCTAAACCGCTAAATTCCGCCCGCTAAAAAAAACCGCTAAAAAAAGATTCTTCAATCTTGCACTGAATTCAAAAGTTGTAAAGGAATCTTCGCTACGCTTGTGTGAACCTGATCATGGCCCAAGAAATGTTAAGGTCCTATAAGCCATCTATTCTATGAAGACTTCTTATAATTATAATTGATAATGCTTTTTTATAAACCAATGAAATAACTATAAATTCTCTAACAAACATCGTTTGGAAACTGGAAGAATGCCGCTTTATATATTGAAAAAATCGAAGTTTTATTCTTAGATATGTACGTAATGTTTTATTGTTCAAATAACAACTGGTCTTTGTGGTTATAGAAAATCGATTTCTTCGAATTGTTCACTATTAGAATATCATCTTTATCCAAGTTTAAGGCAGGATAAGACTGTATTTATTATTTTTACGTACTGAATATCCTTATTTGGGATGCATTTTGACAGAATTAATTAATTGCTTCATCAATTTACATAGGTTTCTAATAAACAAGCGTTAACTAAACTTATATGTAACCTAAAATTATATTGCGTGTCTTATCCATCTAAAGCCGGCGATATACGTTCAGTATTTTAACTGTACAGTTTTAACTGTGCAGTTAAAAAAGTGCACACGACAACCTTAACTGAACAGTGGAACTGTACGGTTTTCATTTTTGCCTACACACGTGAGTTTTAACTGCGCAGTCGAACTGTACATTTTTAACTGGTCTGTAGCCGGCTTAAGACATTTGGCGCCAAAAGACGTAAGACACCGAAAATTATTTGACTATACGAGTGTGTGATAACTAATAATAACCAAAACAAATTGCAAACTCAATTCACGGTGCATCTGATATCAAAACGAGGGGACTCTATATTGGATATATTGACTTGACACAAGCCAATATAGTTCATCTGTTGACCCTCTACACACTGTTAATAGTAGAGTCAAGAGGACCCTTAATGCGTTCTATGTCATAAGGGGTTGAATAAAGATAAAAACTATGTTTACAATATATTTAAAAGTGTTTTTTAACATTTTTTTAGAATTAATCAATTACGTTTTTATATTCTCCTTTAAATAAAAACGAGTTATTTTTATATTGATTTCGTGCGAATTTCTTTAACGTGGACAAAAATAAGTTACTTTTTACAACATGTATGACTTTTACAATGTGTCGTAAAATTATTCGCAAGTTCATTGACTATGTGCCCGTAAAATTATTATAATTTACGAGTTAAAACCACACCGCTTTATTCCGAAACAAAAATCAGCGTTATTACTCTTGTATTTTCTACGTTTGGTACTGGTACATTCATAAAAATTCCAAAATACAGAACATCCTTGTTCCTGGTACTTCTTATGATACATAAACGACTTACTAGTCCTCGTTTATCGCTGTATATTATAATTTTTTTCGGAATAAGGGGGCTAAAGTCTTAACTTCATCGTGTAAAAAAAAAAAATTAAAATCGGTACGAATTAACCTCATCGTTACCTAAAGTTATTATTTAAATTGAAATAAAAACAAGTGATATTTACATTTTTAATAAAATTACATCATCGTTGTTTTAAAAAAGAAGATTCAAATAGTAAACAAATGTTTCGTGAAAACATGTAGTCCATTTTCTTCATTTAAAATTATCAATTGGGTAAAAGCGTAAATCGGGCAGCTCTTTTTAGTCATGGTTAATTTCGGTAAGGTGCATGGTAAAGTTTGGACGCGCCTCTGTCGGCACTCGGCGCCGGCTCGGATTCCTGTGGACATGCCTTCGCGCCTAATTCACTTTGCATTTGGAATGACTGATGTCGTGCTTTGCTTGCTTAAGGATACATTTTATGTCACTCCCACGCCCGACATCCATTAACCTCCTTCATTCATTGATTTTCATGATAAATTACAGTTAAACTGCTTTAATGGTCTATATTTCGCATTACACAAATGTTTAAATAAAAAATGTTATACTTCAAAACAGTATATTGAAAAAAATGTGAACAGTTAACGAGTTTCGGATAAATAAGTAAATCCCATTCACAACAATAGAAATAAGGTGATGCAAAAATCTATAATTGGAATACGTGACCATTACGAGAGCCGGCACCGGATATAGGAAGCGCCATTGTCGAGTTCGATGAACCGGCCGAGTCAATGTCAGGCGCGCCGCGGCCGCGTCCAAGATTCGGCAGAAACGAGGGTGAGCGGCTCCGGCTCGGGGTAGCGAGCAGGGCGCAGGGCGCAGGGCGCAGGGCGCAGGGTGCACGCCGTGGCTCGCGGGGTAACGACCGCGCCGGGGTCGACGCCCGCCGCCACGCGGCCGCGCGCCCGCCCGATTGATCGGAGCGGGACGGCGATATGCCTCTGAACCCTTACGATTTAACCACCCCTAGATCAAACAGACTAAATCACACTTTATTTCCGCATTGCTAAGGTCCCATTCGGAACGTATATTCATTGCTGGATGGGACTTTGTGTATTTCAGGGTGGTCGCTAATGCACACATGCAGGGTAAGGGAAGTAGTAGTTTTGCTCAAAATATTGATTTTTCCGCAGGCACCGCGGCCGCGCGGCGCGCGCGTGTGCGTGCGTGTGATCGCATGTCGGTGTGTCCGTGTGTATCTATTTCGAGTGGAGCACGTGGTCGTAGTTGTTGCTTGTTGACATGCGTTTTTATTTTTATTGCGTCGGCGCGGCGCGCCTTGGTCAAGCAATTATGTTACGTAATTGTTTGAGACGGATTTGCTTACAGACGTAATGCTTCTTAACCTGTTCCCACCGTTTAAAAGTTGATCGAATAAGATGCAGTTATTAGGGGCGATGTTTTTTAATCCATTCGTTTTTATATGACGTAGTCCGCGCAATGGCGATTTCGGCAACGATATAGATGTAGGATAAGATAACAACATTTAAATGTAATGTATGTGAGGGACTATACGCGTGTACGCGATGGGAACGCGGCTGTGGAACACAGGGCCGGTTCGGGTCTCACGCACACAAGCGCATCGCTTTACCCTTGATTTTGCCAGCTCAAGGTCTCTACCCTCCGCCGACACGCACTCGCACCGGAACATTTCCGCATAAGTCTGTCCCCCTCTAAAGTGCGGACAATGCCGAAATTCACCGACCGGCAGCCGGGGTCGTCGACCGCGAGGACATACGTATTGGTAAATAAACATCGATGTAGGTATTACATAATGAACAGCTATCGAATGTTTTGATTCCAACTGGACCAAAATATTCTTGTGTTTTGATTGATACCGTATAATTGAACAAGCTCACTTACATTGTTTCTCCCCGAGTTGGTACTTTTTGAAGTAGATGAGGAAATCACAATCACTACTCTATGGTATTAAAAATATTTGTAAAGGGAAAAATCATACATTAATTAAAATGTGTTTCAATATTTCCAACGAAGTAACGTATTAAAACTCTGTGGTTAATTTAACATTTAAAATATGGAGCGCACCATTCCAGCGACCCCTTAAAATTAGCACCAACAAAAAGATGGCATGTTACGTCATATTGTAGCAATAATTAATCATTCGTACACTACAATTAAAACATCGATAATACCAAAAAATCGCCATATACAGTACAACATAAAGCAAAATGAGATAATTTATGTACAAATTAAACTAATATTTACAGGTAGCAGAAAATAGTGCATCGTGTGTTTTTCTCTACCACGATATAGTTGGTGATATCTACGTAATTTTATTCAGCATTTTGCAATGATTCTAATCTCGAACGTTGAATATAATCATTCGATCGCAATAAAACCGTTGGTATTATTTTTCAAACGCAAAGCTCTAATATAAAAGCTTGTTTATTAGAAAAGTTTTTCTTTCGCTGCATGTAGAACTATATTGGACAAGGTACGATAGCAGTAATTCTGAAAATACGAGTAAGTTATTTGTCTCTACTAAAATTATTATAACGTTGCCTGACATCTACTGTTAAAAAGTCCTACTTAGGGTTATTTTATTTTGTACCTGGGGGTTATACAAAGTACATTCTCCACGAACCGATTTTATAGCGAACGTGAAAATGTATAGAACTGATAATGACGTTCGATATCTCACGCGTGACAAGCACATGACTTATCGAATGTCAATGTCAGTTTTATACATTTTTATCGATTCCATCAGCGATATCGCCAATCGAATAGTACTTTGAGTAGCCTTCCTGTAATACTCGTATAAGTAGTATGTAAAAAATCTGGTTAAACTGAACGCGAACATTTTTATTTCCTATGCCCTGTAATAAAATCGGCGTTTAAAATCTTGCTCGCCAGAAAAAGCTTTCAAGTCAATAATGGACAACAAAATGCATTGGTGCGAAAATGAAGTGTATTGGCATAACGAACGACGTCCCCGAGCGTTTGATTACGTGTCGGTAGTTATTGGCGATGCAGGGTGGGCGCCGACCTGCCCCCGACCTACCCTCACAACCTACGCCAACGCTGCAGCGATGCACCCCCATCTAGACATCTAGACGTCTAGATAGATGTCTGGCCGGCGCAACACAAGCACGACTCTACACACACACGCATAAACGTCGATGTTTGTAGCGATGCCTCTGTGTGCAATATCCCATCTGTCCTTTTTCATGAAAACCTCATTTTGATTTTTAATAATGTTATTGAACTTTTTTATTGTGTTTACTTGATGTAAACATAATGAGCAAAACGTTTATTTTATTAGTAAAAGTGAATGTTAATAAGGTATTATTTTAATTTTAAGTAAATTAATTATTTAGTGCAACTACGTTTTTAAATAAATCCTATGTTACTTGGGTATAATTTAGCTTTGTAATGGTAACATAACTTTTGAAATTGGCGCAGTAGTTCTTGAGTTCATTCAATACATACAAAAATACAAAATTTCCCTCTATACAATATTAGTATAGATTAAGTAAGTGTTTATACTACTTAAGTTATTCTGCTTAGGTGTAAATTATATAATAAACCATAGTCGGATGAACACTTTAAGCAAATGTAGTTATAATAAAGCCAGTACAGATTTTCTCATATGTCATATCATAATCGTTTATTTTTTTTTATTTAAATCTATCTCTAAGTTTATTCAAGAGCATCGTCTAAGTAGAGAATAAAGCGTTAGTGTGCTGGTACGTTGGAACCGCTACTGTCGCGTACGTTCATATAAATTCTTATTAAATGAAGGTTCAAGCAACTTCATTGTCTTCTTGTCGTCATTTCTGCAATAGTTTATAGTTAGCTTGTTTTTCTGATACGTATATTTTATGTTTATCCCTAAATTTTATTTAGTTTATCTTCAAAATTTTCTTATTGTTTCAAGTCTTGTAAAATGGAGAGAGAGAGAGAGAATTGATCAGCGTATATTAATTTCAAGTAAAATTAATAGCAAATTACAATTAAAGTGCTAAGTTTAAAAATTAAATTGGTCTGATTATACCAAAACGAAAGACCAATGATAAAATAAAAATGTAATTAAAGAGACATGTACAATATATGAGTGTTTTGGCCGCCAGTTGCCAAATATCGTCGCTGAATTAGATATAAGTCGCTAACATTGTGGGGGTGCACTTAGCCTTCGGGTGCGTTCAACACAACGACCTACCCCAACAGATCCCAGTGCAAATGCACTCACAGATCTAGACTCGCCTGTGTGCTGACGACGGCCGACGCACACCCACAGACATTACAAGTTCAATTATTATGCCTCTGCCACTGCCTGGGGATATTTCGCAATCTCGATGTTAGAAAGGTCGTTTTCATCAGATTTGTTTGGTCTCTAATGTATTGTAGCAATTGCTAATGGTTTTAATTTACATACGTCTATACGGAAACATGAAGCAATGCACTTACCTTTTCTTTTTACTTTATCACGTTTTAAGATTTATAATACGTATTTACGATTAACGCCAGATAAACTACTGTTTTTTTGCTCCTTTTTGGTTTCTTTGTTGTGACCCTTTTCTAATATTTTATTTTAAAAAAAACGTCACCAAATAAACTAAAGATCCTTTACTTAGGAACAAGACGAATTTTGTCCATATTTTCTTTTTAAATTAATAATGCAATAAAAATAAAATAAAGAATGTGTTCTTATGAAGCGGGAAATTGGTATCAGAGATTGATTATTGTAGAACTTGTAACGTGTGCATTAAGCTCTCAAAGTAGATTACAGGTTCAATCCCGCGCTTACAATCATTGCCTGCAACAATGCAATTAATGTATGACACGACATATGTAAAGAAACACTTAATTTACCAGAATTAATGCTTAATTGATTTAATTGTAATTACTATTTATTGCGGATAAAGCGACTATACCTGGTAATTATCAAATATAAATATTTTTGTTGCGTTTTTTTTTCAGACACCAAAAACCGTAATCATAAAAAAGCTAGAAAGAGGTGAAAAAAGTTATGTATTTATACATTTATTTAAATTACAGAATACCGCTCCGCGTTTATAATCTTTTTTCAACGAACTATGCCCTCTAGCGGCGAGTGGCTGTAATTTCAGTTAATCTATTCGATAACAGATGGCGGTAGAGACCTGAAAGAAAATTATATTCGAGTTTTCCTTAGTTTCCAATTCCCTTATCTTTTTTATATTATTGATTTGCTTTGTTTATTTAAAAATAGATCGGTTTAATGCTAATCTAAATGAAAAACATATTTTATGATGGCCTTATTAGATTGAGGTTTTTTTTTATTATCAAGGATGAATAAAATGTCCATTTTTATTGGAAGGCCATAAAAAGCTGGTTTGTTGCCATCCAAAACCAGCATAATACCTGATCATAAATATGTAAAAAACATGACAACTTCTTCATAATATTTCGCATCTGAATGATCACGGCTGCGGACTAAATAAAGCAAAATTAGGCAAAGCTTCTGTCAAATATAAAATAAAATATGTTATTGTTTTAAGCGGTATCTAAAAAAGTGACACTTTCTAAGAAACAGTCATAGGTAGACAACGCGCAAATGATGACTAATTAATTTCGGGCGCTTTGCCAGAACAATGTATGATTTTTGGGACGACTCACGATTTTCTTTCACACTTTAGAAATACATATATATCCTGCGTTAATGAACTACAAAAATATCCGAGTCGAATTTAATGCATTTAAAATTAAAAAATATAAAATAAAGAGTACATAATTAGTTAGTGCATTTAGAAAAACAATCTGGACTTTGTGATAACGTTTTTACTTTTTCAATTATTTTTAAAATACATTGCATTTTGAAGACATACAAGGAGTAGTTATTGAAAGCTAGGCCTTTTATTATTTAATAATGTTAATTGTGATACATTGTGCTTTCTTGTAGGTGAGCTTATCTTGGTCCTCGCCGTCGAGTGGCGACACCGGCGATCTGTCAAGATAACCCAATTTCTATGGGAAACGTGTGCGAGGAACACATACTGCTCTAGAATCCGTAACAAGTGACAATGTAAACATTTCTTAAAACTTGTTAAATGTGTCACAGTTTAGTTGCAGTACAAATTTATAGAGGTTTATATTCCGATTGATTCCTGATGTTAAAATTTTATATGAATTTCCTTTTTCTAGTTGAATTTAATTTAATAAACCAGGCTATTTGCCACATTAAAATTGCTATAGTTATTTAATTAATCATCATCATTAGAGGCACTGCAGCCGCGGGTGGGCCTGGGCCTGGTCCAGTAAATTTCTCCATGTTAGTCTACTTTGGGCCTTTTGCTTCCAGCCCTTGACGCCGATATTCTTAAGATCGCGTTAAACGTCATCTAGCGATCTTAGCTTTGGCCAATTTTATCTAAAATTTAATCAATCTTCTAGTGTAAATTGTTTTATAAAAAAGATATTGTAGACGTCTCTTCGTGAGGGTAAAATATAAATGAAGGTACAAAATGTTACTTTGTGTTACAATAAGTTAACAAAATAAATAACACGAGAATTATTTAAATTTCTTTTTTCTTTCATAAATAAACGCGTAATAATATTGCTACGTGTTCGCGATATTATAAAGAAAGTGTTTGTCAAGCAAATAGGTAGTTACGATACGGCTTGTTTAGTTTAGGGGCTTAGGTATTGAGGGTACTCGAGTTCACGCCGGGTTCTAGGACACGTTGTCGCAATCTGCAAGTTCGGCTGCGTATCTTCATCAAGTGCGCATTATACACTCACCTAATTTCCGCCGATAGTCTGTAACCTCCTTACTACTCGGTCTAGACGACTGAACAAAGATTTTCCACTAACGTACGTACGTCATTTGCTTTCTTTGATAACACCTTTTGTATAAAACACTAGCAGTTGCTCAGGACTTCGTCCGCGTGGAAAGAAACAATATACTCGTAGCCTATGTTACTCGGTGATAATGTGGCTTTCTAATGGTGAAAGAATTTTTAAATTCGGCCCGGTAGTTCTTGAGTTATTTCAATACATACAAAGTTTCTCTCTTTATAATATTTGTATAGATTGTGTATTTAAAATGGCTGTTGCATAAAATTTAATGAAAAAAAATGGGATTGGAAGTTCCTAATTAAAAACAGCCTACTTAATATAATTTAACAGTATTTACATAGTACTGTGACTGAGACTTGACTTATCATCCTAACGACCCAATTTTCAAACGCCACGAATATATTAGAGCGTCTTACTTATTCACGCTTAAACACCAAATTCTACGGCGATGTAGTTTAATTTTGACAACACTTAGATTTTAAGGGACGCTTAAAGTTGAGTGGCGTTTAAACATTCGGGCGTAAGTCTCCGTAATAGAGCGTCAACGGTCCGCCGCCTTGTTGAAAGTACCTTAAATAATAATCAAAACAATTGTTTTAAAGGCATAATATTGTTGGTACATTTGTCTACACTTTTTGAAGACTATTTGCTACGGGGAAAATGTTATTAGTCTTGTTTTGAATTACTCAATGCGATACGTATAGCTATGGATAATTTAGCTGTGACGTCATACCCTTGCCTGCACATCCTAAACGGTATTTCTAGTAGTAAAGGCCATCGTATAACAGCGTAGTGCATTAATAAAAACATATATGATCTTGACACTCGTTTAACGTTGGATTTTATCATGTTTTACATTCTTAAGGGATGCACTTTTGTCGATGTTTTTTTTTGAGTGCATCTTGGTTGGAAATTATTCAAGTAAAAGTTAAAAGAAATCGATAAGCCTAGCTGTAACCTAATTAGGACTAGGTACTATACGAAAATAAATAGTTTAAAAATTGTCCTTGCAACTTATGCCGCTTTATTCCGAAATGAGAATCAGTCTTATTACTGTTGTACTTTCTACGTTTGGTACTGGTACATTCATTAATTTTATTCCAAAATACAGAACATCCTTGTTCCTGGTACTTCTTATGATACATAATTTGGTCCAATGAGATACCTGATCTATTTTATTTATTTCTGAGTGTCCTCCAGTATCGTATAACCGACGAAATATTGGTCATCGTTTACCGCAGTAGTTTTTTTTTCGGAATAAGGGGGTTTGTGTCTATTGAATGGACACAAATAGGTACTTAGTGACATAAAAAAATACCTTGACGGTTGTGTCAAATCGTAAGCATTTATTCGTAGCACTTCTGATATAAAGGGTTGCAATGGTTACATAATATTATACCATACAACTTATTTGGTCATTTCCCTCGCATATAAGTTTAAGTTATATAAAGAATTTTATGAAGAGAATTTTTGTATTGTAGATTTTCATTTAGTTAGATAAAATTTAAATAAGCTGATATTAAATATTATTAGAAACAATAGTCAACCCTACATCACATAATAGAAATAGAAAATTTATGTATGTGTGAGAGAATTGCACTTGTAGTGTTGTTATGTGTGCAATAAATACTTTGTCTATCCCTCTCTTTCCTTCTCGACATTTCACTGATAGCTGTGGCCTTGTCTAGTCGCATCTAATGCTGGCGTTAGTCTGTTTAGATTGCCCCGATACGCTTTCAAGTTACTCGCTCGAGTAATATATTTTGTATGAAAAATAAACTTTAGTATACTAAATTAGTAAATAGGTCCTTCTTCAATCTTCTATAGTATCCTCTAACCTCCATGACTGGTCTTCTCTTCTTTTTAATTTCATATTTTGACGTAACACAAATTAGACTTAGAACTTTTTGAACAGATATCTCATTTCCTATTATGAAATTTTCTAATAATTAATTTCCGCTTAATACGGTAGATTATTCTAAAATTCTAGAATTGCTTAAAATTCGGCACGTAGCAATAAAATTAAATCGTTTTTTGTAGGTTATCTGCACACTTGAAGAAATACGTAGTATTTGTATAAACAGATGTACAGAAAAAGTTTTTAGGCATTATTAATAAAATACGGAAATAATAAAATATGCCGAGGATCGTTCACATTGAAAATAAAACTTTCTTTTCTTTTACAGGTGAGTGTGATATGTTAATAGTGGAGACGAGCTGGTTTTTCCTAAGGTTCGTATTTTAATATTTACTTTAAAAACTATTACACAACATTACATTTTTTTTTATTTTATTACAATATTTCTTGCGGAAGATGTTATTAATTTTATTTTTTGAGGTTAGAATGTGGTGACTCGTTTAGGCAAACATGATATTCTATGTAGCAACACTTCTAAAAGACTTGAGCGAGTGCAGTCGCGATTCAAACGCTCCTAATGTCCCTGTAGCGAGTGTTGACTGAGCCGGAGTGTTGACCGGTATGTAGGTTACTCCGCGCGAACCGGCGAGCGACTTGCCTGCTCCGCTCCCCTGCCCCTGCCCCGGCCGCACCGCGCAACTACCTCTATGATCCGTGCAGTTTTCAAATGGAAAACGCTAAATGCACTTTTCAGGGGAACCTATACGATGCGAGCGCTCGACCGCAAAGAGAAAAATTAGGTTAATAGTTGGGAGTCGACGTTTTTGTCGTGAAGGACCTTCGTGGTTCGACACTCCTAACTACATTCACACACGTGAGCAGTCGCCGGGAATAGAGCTGTGAGGATTGTTAAATGAAACAAAGCACAGTCGTGGATAGAAAATTATATTTTTAACACTATCCACTTTACTACGAGCTTATTAGACTGTACCAATAGTTTCCCTCCAAAGTTATTAACGCTTGTAATATGATTGTGCGTAGAGCTAGAGGTATAATAGTAATTCGCGGAGTACTTTCGCCGCGAGCTATACAATTAGTAGACGTGGTCTTCTATTATATTGATATCAATCCTAGTCTGGTCAGTGGGGCAAGTTCGATCGTTTCTTTTAAACTCAACGCAATATAAATTCGGACAAGTTCGAGACCGTGGTCGGTGTGCGAATTACTGACGCCTCTTAATTTGGTTCAATCTTTAAATGAGATTGAATACGCCATAAGATTTCTTAAAATAGAAAAGCTGTTTAAACTGGAAACAGATATTTTTCTACGCTGAAGGAGATTAATTAGTTGTTTAATTAGTTGTTGCAGTTGCATGTGGGTGTATTTCTTTAAAATTCCTATCTGAAGGGAATCATTTAGAATCTAAATTTCTCTTTAAAAGTTTGCTAACTTTATAGTATAAAACGTTAAGATATTTCGATAAGTATGAATTTAAAACGCATTAAAAACATTTTGATTCGGTAAATATTTTGATATTTTTAACCCTGGCAAGTTATCTTAAAAAGTTATTATTTTAAAACAATAGTGATAACGATAGTGTGATCATAATTTTTTAGGAGATCGTCAACCGGCCGTGACTTCGTTTGAATTATACATTGACATAAAAATTCGAAGGTTCTCCGAGATAAGATGACACAGAAATCGGACAAAGTTTTCGCGAATCGTACGAACACACCATACGCGCATGCACCAACCGCCGTCCTAAATATCGAGTCACACCGATAGAGTGCAACCTAGTGAAAGTACAGTAGTCAAGGTTCTTCGGACCGACGCATTAGGACTCGAGACTGACGCAAAATTACGAAGCGCCATTTTCTATAATGTTGTATCATGTACGCGCAAGCGAACGCATTGGCTTCCTTTCATAATGGGCTTCCGAGCTAATTCCATCGCATTGCTCCCGATTATGCACTCACTCTAATACGCTTAGCTTAGCCTACAAGTTGTACGAATATGATGCAGTTTCATTGAGCACGGTGAGTGTTGGAAAATTACATATAAGATAGTTTCAAACAAAAAAATGCAACATTTATCTGTCTTTATAGAAGAAAATCTCTGAAAATACAAGTTATTTTAAGGGAGTGATTTTTAATGCACTTTTTTGAATAGTGCTTTAGGTGGTTTTCAAATGCAAAAGAGTCGCACGATATGAAAATTTAAATCGAGATTTGTTTTACCCTATGAACTACATTCTAGTTTTAAATATTCGTATTGTATTTGTGCATTATCCATAGGCAAGTGAAAACAAAGACTCGCTTTCGAAAGCGCAAGCGAAATGTGGTCCGACCGCGATGTACCCGAGCCGTAGATCATAGCGAGTGGAGTGGAGAGCATTAATGAATGCGGATGTTGCGCAAGTCGGAATACGAGGCGACCTAGCGCCGAGCGGTTAACCACTCGATTTATTACGTTGGTAATACATTGGCCAACGTTTCAAATACGGGTTAGGTGACGAATGTACTAAGTACTTTGATGGTAACGCTCTCGATATTGCCAACGTATTAACAAAAAACTTTAGAAACGTGACCAGCTATGTTCCTATTAATAGTCCAGTCTTTATATTTTATATGAAGTAAGATTTTTTTATATTGTTTTCTTTAATTCATGTTATTTTTGGGATATTTGATAAAAGAAGAATAATCATTGCTATTTCCCCCTATTCATTGATTGAGTGCTAAGTTATTATTTTAATGGATACATGCACCTTCTCTGTCATACAAGTAATAATACAATGATAGTTTCATAAAGTATACAAATCACTTAATAATGAGTAATGACTCAAATCTTACGTTGAAAATATGATAATACTAAGAAGCTTACTTTTCAAAGAAAATATTTCCTGATAATTTCTTTTTAATAATAAATGAAGAGTGGACCGTTGAACTGTAAGTTGCAAGTTGCAACGCCTTCTTGCACCTAATTCCTTGAAATAGAAAATTCTAGAAATAAACTCCTATACTTTATTACTACATTCTACTATTTAAATATCATACTAAAGACTATCATAGATGCTAAACTGGTTCTTAATTTTAGGGGTAATTTCTGAGTATAAATGATTAAAAGTCTTGAGTCTTAAATCTCGAGTACTTTAAAAAAATAAAGTCTCTTTATTTTTAAAGTATTACAATTAGCAAATGCAAATCGGCATCAACTGTCGTCGGTGTGTTCGTTACGGATTTTCATAAATAAACTTTAGAGGTTGGTTCAGACGTTGATTGTCACGTTCGTGGCGGAGAAACTCATGAAATAATTGGCAGGATTGAATTCGTGCCCGAAGCGCTCATTATACCAACATGTTGGTACTCCGTGACCTTTTATACGTTAGTACGATTTCAGATTGTCCTATTTCATATATTTACTTCTTAATTATTGATACATTTTATGAATTAAATAATAATTCAGAAGAGATAGAGAGATCTCTATAAAATAAATGTATGTCAAAATTTTGTATATTGGACGTTAATTTTTATCTAATAGATGAAGTAAAAAAAGTTTGCAACAAACATTATTTATAATTTTGAAGCAAAGAGATTTATTAAAGTCAAGACCTGTTATTCAAATCCGTGTTAAACGAGAATGTAGATCTTGAACCTTTGTTCTAAGAAGTATTTTTTCGCTCTGGCATCGTCACGCGTCCGGAGTCAAAATTTTATTTGGTCCAAGAATAAATAAAACAGTTTTTTTTTATTTATTTATTATACCTAAAACGCTGACAACAAATTGTGCCTTAAAGTATAAAAAGAATGTATTAGCGGACATAAAGTCTAAGTTTGCATTCACACGGACGCTTTTTTAATGTCGGCGTTGGCGCTTTTTTAAGCCCTCGTTCTTACGATGGCTAGAAAATGACTCTTGGTTCTTTCGGCCAGCGCTGACAATCCAACGTTGCACGATAAAATTTTAAAAGCGCCGCTCTGTGAACAGATGGAAATGCATTTTTTCAATCTCAATGCTTTTTTAGCGCGCATTGAAAAAGCATTCGTGTGATTGCAGGCATATTCTACTGCACTTTAAAATACACGTTTATGTTAGAATTTGAAAGCTATCGTATTTTAGAGAGTCTGTGATTTTGTAGGTTACCATATAAAAAAAAAGCTCTAAACACAACACTTGGAATTTGATCTATCGTTGTTTAGAAGATTGATTCTAAATAATCTTCTAACAAGTTTAAAATATTAACGAATGCAGTTTATCAACATTTAAACAAATCTTTGAACCGCTACTGCTTATGTTTTGCGCCAACGCCCGCGGTCGGCGGCCGGCCTAGTTTCGCGCTAGGAATAAGCGCCGCCCCCGCCTGCGCCGCCAGCCAAGTACCCGCTCGTTAAAGGACGCATACGAGTACGGTTCATGGCTATACACACAATCATTTACACGCTACTTACACTCGCGGACCCTATGAATACGGGCCCTTTGTCGACACCTCAGTACTCACAGTCCCTATGAATACGGCCCTTATAATAGCTAAATATGACAGTAATTTACGAGTTTATTAAGAAAGTATTATATTCTATGTGGTAGATTGTATAAGTTTATCTTTTATACGATATGAAAATGAGTTGTTATTATCCAGTAATTGATATCAAGTTGACATACATAAATAAGGAGATAAAATTTGACTCATTCTCGTCGCGTTAAATCAAAACAAAAAGATTATGTTTTTTTTTGCATGTAAATAATGTGTTTATATGTAGTGACAATTCAATACAAGAATTGTACAATAAAATACAATGAGATACAAGAATGTAGATCATTTCAATAAACCTAGTTTTGATAAAGCTTATTGGCTTCTAGTAAATTCTAAGCACGACTAAAACCGTGCGAAAATTATAACGTTAAAGACTTAAATTTATATCTACAGCAGTCCGACCTCAGTATATCTTCCCGCACATTCGGGTTCGATGCATGCGACGCAGCAGTCCTTCGATTACAGTTGTCGATGTGTGCCCCCTGTCACTTGCCGCGTGTCTGTGTGCGCGTAGATCGTAGATCTCTGTACATATGCACACACGCAAACGTTGCCTAGGCGCAGTCATCTCTGTAATGCTAAAAATATTCGCAATTTCCTTTGTGTTGTAAGCTATCACTATTCGTGCTTCAATGTGTGCATGTATGGAACGTAATAACGTCGGTTATGTTTTCAGAGGCCAACGTTCGACTGCATTTAACTATTTAAATTTGAGTGGTATTTGAAAACGGGAGCAAAGATATTTGTGGTTATTGTGAGTGTGAACGCCAGATTTAACTTGCATGGTAGACATACCGAGTTTTGAAATATGATGAAACAAGTAATAAACTTTCTCATCAAGTTTACTACAAATCAATTACATAAGTAATTAAAATAATTGAGACTCATCAGCAGGTATATTGCTAGACATAACTAAACTCAACAAAACGCAGTTCTCCACTTTGGTCATTGCCTTAACTAGATTATTCTTTAAAACAGATTAAAAATGTAATATAATAACAGTCACAAAAAGGAACTTTGAATATACAAACACAGAAAATCTCTTTAAATGTTATATAAGCTGAAATACTTCACATCAAAAGAAAAGTCAAACAGGGATCGCGGGCGTAAACAGATTTCCTCCAAAATTTTCCATGGGGTGTACGTGACCAACGCTGGCCCCTGCTAACCTAGATTCCATCTCCAACTGAAATGCCGTCGGATCAATACAAGGGCCGGCCCATAAAAAGTCATCTATAGGGGTAGATAGAGAATCTCTTGCTCGTGTTGCGCGTGAACTTCGACCTGGGTTTTGGAGGTCATTAACATTTAGGCGGACCAAAGTAGGTCGGTGCGTCAGTTGCAGCGTTGCCATGGCGACCACACCGCCATCTTTGCGCCACCAGTAAACATGGCGACTTGTTTAGATAGCAACTCGACAAATGATTTATTTCAGTATTTACTCATGATACACTTTCACTCTAAGCCTCTGTTTTCTCTTTGAAATTAGTTTGCGTTCTTTTCGGTTTTGTTGAGTTGTTGAGTTTGTTGTTAAAATCTTTTGCAAAAACGAAGCGGAAAGATGACTTTGCTGATTGAAATTGGAAAAAATATATCCATACAAATTTTCATTGCTCCAGATAAAAGCCCACTGAAAATGTGGAATGAAAAATTGTAGCGTTGCACAAAATGGGAAAAAAACGTTTAGGTTGAAACACCCGAGGCTTCGTATTATTCCAAAATGTTTTTGAAATAGTAAGTGTGTTCTAAAAAGTAATGAATTATAATTATGACAATTTTTATTACGGTCGAGCTAACTTTTGTTGGTACAGTTTAGTTAAAACATATACTTATTTTCATGGAAACATTTTCCCATACATTTGATTAAGACGTTTATTTACTTATGGTTTTGGAACAAAATACATTAAATTATATTCCTGGTTTAAAATATCATTTTTAATTTTATTCATCCAAGTCGACAGTTATCGTGGTCTCATCGGCATACGCGCTTACGTCACGTTCCCGTTGGTAGGGACTTGAAATTAGGTCAAAAGGGGGTCGAACCACTGTCACTGCCATATTACATAACCCCTGTAAATATATACAAAGCTAAAGCAATTTATAGATAGAACAGCCAATTTACCCCGTATTGATTTTGTGAGAGAAATTTCAGCTATGTCCTTCCTATAATTGGACTTAAATTTAATTAATTATGATTTTAAATAATGAGCTTGTTGAAATAATTTAGATGAGCTATTTTAACATTTTACAGTATAAATCAGTAAGAGTTATTAGAGCCTAATTTTAATCCATAATATAGTTTACCGTTATTTTAAAAACGGTTTCTTCCAGAACTTGTTAAGTTCTTCGGTTTTGTTATTTTTAGTATACTAATTATCGAATTTATTTTTAAGATAAGAAGAAGTAAGTAGTAATAAAAATAAATAATAATTTTTAAAATAACTTACACCAAATACCAAAGGTTACAAATTATATTTTCATTTTGATATATTTAAGAACCCATAAATATAAGATGTACTCTCTTATTTCCTTGTTAAGTAAATGGGATACAGCGCACGCGTAAAGAGTGAGACCATCACTATATCTATCTCATTCTCCCTGATGGCAAAGTAATTGCTAACTGAAAGACATTTGCTTGCGCCAGCGATCTCATGCTGTGAAATTGTATCTCAATATAATGATATGAATATGAATAAATGAGATTGTAAATTAATAAATAATTATACATTTTAATGGGATTTGGTACAAAGGACTTGCTAAATAAACTTTTTAGTTAAATTAGGAAATGAAACAGGGAAGCTCGAAAGGGTATAGGGAAAGAGAATCGATTCTTAAATTCAGGTTATGTGAATTTATAGAATTTATTTTGATTAGAAATATTGTTGCAGTATTTTGAGATACATTACTTAACACGTAACAAATAATACTTTTATATTTATTTCACTGCGATTATCATCTTTTTCATAATGATAAAACAATAACAATTTATTTTATCGTTGCATAATTAAATTTGGTTTTACTGTGAATTAAATACCCAGAGTTTTCACTGTCGTATAACCTATTTATTCAAAGAGAGCGTGCAAGGTGACAATATGTTTTTGTATAGACGTTTTGAAAGTGAAAATTCAGGGTTGTAAGTAATTACCTAGTTACAAAAACCTAATGTATGAGTTGTGTTGGTTGACAATACGTACAATCGGTAAATCATTAGTTTTTCTCTTAATATATGCTGGAAACTTAAATTCTTAGGGCCCCTGACATTGAGGTCTGACCTCCGTGCGCCTTTTGGCAGTCGCCTTGGCATTGCAACAGGGCCGCTGCGGCACATGGGCCAGGCTCTGTTCAAAATTGTATACTAAGTAATTACCTCGTGGTTACATTCGGATGGCCTTTACCTTCACGTTTATTTGGACTTGTTGTTTTTATTTCGTATTAAATTTACATACTTGCGTGTTCGTTTACTTTGGATATACTTGTGAGTTGGTTTGACGATTGTTTTAGAAGTATTTTTTTATCATATTATAATTGTTTTATAGTCGTAAAATGTTATTACCAGTTGAATTAAATCTACGCTTGTGTTAATTGGAGATACTTGAACAGTATCAAGCACATGCGTGCAATTTTTCCTGTAGTAAGCGGTTAGTCAGAGGAATTGGCTGAAAATTAACTTGTCTTATGATTAAGAAATGAAACATGCAAATATAACTGTAATACTGCAAATCAGCGCATAACTTAGGATCAAATGTATTGTAGCCACTTATGACAGCTTATATATAAAGTACTATCTGTTGTTCACGACTTTGTCCGGGATAATATAGCTTTTTAACAGTGAAAGAATTTTTGATATGGACCCAGTAGTTTTTGAGATACTAATACCAACAAAAATACAAAGTTTCTTTACAATATTAGTATAGATATAATGTCATTAAAAATCTAAACATAAACAAGGAAACGTTATTGTTTTAAATATAGTACTGAATAATAATAATTAGTTTCAAATATGGCTTAACGAAACTTGAATGACATGACCAAATTAATGTGAACACCATACTTAGATACGAGGAATTTGAACATGTAAGTACTTAGTATCAATGTCCTTGTAGTTAACAGTGGTAGAGCCCGCTTTAACATCTTCGCACGAATTGGCTCGTCCGGTGAAATACCACGACCACACAGAAGACAGGTGTGCAATGGAAGTTGTTCCGTGTTTCGTCTGAAGAGTGTGGTGCCGGAGGCCTAATTTTAGCCCACTTTCTCTTCCTATCATTTCCTGGATATTATGGGAAGGGGAAGTGGATTGACAGGGGAGTGGACGCATAGGAAAAGGTATTATCCTCTTGCTGTGCGTCTTCTCCTCCGTAGATTGAAGGTATCAACGCATCTGCAATTGCAGATGTCTATGGGCAGGGGTCGCTTCGGATTTGCCAGCAAATCCTGGTCTCCACTTGCGCGTTTGCCACTTAGTATTATAAAAAAGAAAAAACTATGTTCTATACTCATAGTACGATAAGAAGAGATTGTATTATTCAGGATAAAATAAAATAAAAAATAAACCTAACTCTATTTTGTTTCGGTAGAGCAACACTAGAAGCTTTCCAATTGTGGTTATACCAAAGGTACCTAATTGTCACAAGTTCATATAATATTAAGGACATATCGTCCTTTATGTATGTCATTTGAGATGATGATTTGGAATTATTTTAATTTAATTAAAAATAGAAAATCCATCACTTTTTTTAAAGCAAACAAACTCAAGCGAAGGGACTCAGGACTTGTGTCATGATCAACGTGTATTACTAAATAACACGACAATTATTGGCTAATTACAAAAGGTAAATAAATTATGGGATATTTTATATAATTTTATCAAATCCAAGCCCGGCCGGTGACAGAAAATGCACCTCATATCCGTGTCGTAGGCGCTTGCGCGAAGGCCCACTTCGTAGCGCGAGGTCACGGGTTCGTTCCCCGACTTGTATTGATCGAATCTACGGGGCCGGAAGTGGAGCTCCGGTGCAGTGGACTTTAATAGAGCGGATAATACCCCTTGCAAATTATTTAATACCTTATATGCAATAAATATGTTTAATACCTACGTATATATATATCTTGTCAATTTTATAATCAATCTTTACTTTATATGAAACTAGCTGTTGTGTGCGACTTCGTCCGCGTGGAATTAAATAATATAGCCTATGTTACTCAGGTATAGTGTAGATTCCTAATGTTGAGTTATTGCAATACACAAAAAAACATAAATAAAATGCAAAGTTTCTCTCTTTATAATACAAGTATAGATATAAATTATTACAGATTATTCAAAGAATATGAAAATAAATCTTCGATACTAAATTAATGTAAAATCATGAGTTACATGAAAAATAAAAAACCTTCAAACTTATCACGTCATACTGGATATTCTAAGTTCTCAAAGAAAGATGAAAATGTTTGAATGACGAGAAAATAGTAAATAGGTTGTGTAAATATTTTGCACTATTTTTATTCTCGAACCGAATTCAATGCTATTTCTAATTTTACAACCGTAGGCCTATCATGAAAAAAACAACGTAGTCAATATTAACAAAATAATGAGATCTGTCGTTGTATTTTCTGCCCGATAGGGGCGCTGCGGTCATCACATACAGTTGATGTCGATACAACTACATTATCGTTAACTTTCGAGCTAGACCCTCAATACGTCAGTCTTGAACTTTTACAAATATAAACCCAATGAACTGACATTTAAGCAGACATGTAGCCTAAACATGATAACACGGTTACTGTTCTCCTATCTATGTGAATTCGATAAATATTTTATTTGTTTAACACTCCATGTTTGAAGTATCAATTAACAGGCATTTCAGTCAGATTAATTAAAATAATCTAGTTACACTTGACATTGACACAAAACAGTTCTAAGACTAAAAGGAAAATGATTGAGGCGATCCAAGGTTCGAATACTATTCGTGATAACGTTCTAACAAGTCGTTTGGTGCTAAAACAGAGTCAATATTTATATTCACAGATATATTCTTAGTGGACTTCCACGGTATCATAAACTGAACACGCACAGATACGCATCAGATAGATTTTTGAACAATAAAAATATTTTTTTTGCTATTCTGGTAGCCGGTTGCTGTTACGTAGTAGGTCTGTATACGAGTAGATTTATTTTAAGGCGTAGTGTAGCCCGCGAAGATTTTTTGGAGCAAAGTTTACTTTAAAATTGAAAGCATTTTTTTTGTTTTAGATAAACTTAGAAATTTTGGAAAGTTTCTAAAAAAATGTGTAAAATTGAAATAGTGTAAACAGCGCACGCAACGCTATCGCTGGAGGGGTGTTATCGGCCCGTTATAAGTAGGCCTCGGAGGTGGGTCAATGGCGTTCGTTGCCCCGCTGCAACCCGCACGTGCTGGCCTCGGCCGCCCGACCCCCGGCCACCCGGCCCCCGGCCGCCCCGGCACAACGCCCCTACATACGACTCCCCGCGCGAACTTTATTTCGATCGTTACTGATCTATAAAAATATTCGCTACACCGATATGCACTCTACAGTCGCTTCTACAAATAACTCTAATCTTTGGCACTTATTTATAGTCTTTCTTCTACTAATATTATAACATATTACGAGTAGTAGAAGAAAGACAGACATTATCGTATGGTAGCGGTCTGTAAAAAATTACTTCGATAGGTAATTTGTATAATAAACTTAAAGAATTTGCTTGAACTGACTTAATTCGGTAATTTGAAAAGCATTGTGCAAAAATGTGCTTATTTTTAAAAATAGCTATTGAACATAATGCGAGAAAAATAATTTCTTTTAATTTTGCATCGCCGCGTGTGACACCACGGTTCACAACTAGTCTAGAGTGTGGCGATAAAATAGTTCTGACATCTGGTAAGAGATGTCGCTAGAGTGAGACTGAGACGACTCGTCGTTTAAATAACATGAAATATAACAAAATAAACAACATTGAATGTTTGTTTATTAGTATTGTTGTAATAAATTATTTACAAATCATTATTAAATAAATATAAAATATTTTTTAACTTTTATATTTTCCTGTTTCAAATGCAGTTTAAATATTTTAAATTAGCATTAATATTTCCTAATAAATATTAAAATTATTTTGAAATAAACTGCACAAATAAAACTTTAAGTTTTTAAAGTTACAAAAAATCCCTTTTGTAAAAGTATATGACGTTGGTTTGAGATTTTTGAATCGATAAAAAAAATATTTTAGTAAAAACAAACCTCTAAGTAAAAGCAATTTTCTTAAAAAATAAGTATATCAACTGCTGCTTTTTATTTACTCGTACTATTTATAGCATATTATTAACAAAGTAAATAATTTTCAATCAATTAACTGTATAATAAAACAGTTTTCAATGCCATATTTGTGAAAAACGTTTCATTTATCAGTCTGGGAGGGGTTGAGACGCGAGGGTGCGCTGGCGGGGCGGGAGGTTCCAGCGCAGGTACTAGGTGGGTCAATGACGTTCGTTCACCCACTGCAGCTAGCGCGCACCCTGAATCTAGGGCGCGACTACATAACTCCCCCGTTGCTAAGTGCCGCATGGAAGGCGACAACGTCCTGATTTTCATAGAGGGTTCTTGAAACCCCTTATGTGAGCGGGTGCATCTATTTTTGTGAACAAAGCTTAATGTGGAATACATGGTCTATGTAAAGATAAAGTAAAGGATATTTACCGTCCTACTATTGTGTTACATTTTTGAATAATTTAAAATTTACCAAAAATCACGTAACCGTTTGTAATATATAGCTAGTTTTGATGAGATAATGATTTTAACTGAGTAAAATCAATAACAAATAAAAAATATTAGTTACCTCAAGTAACAACTATTTAATTATGAAAATAATTGTTTTGACCAGATAATTTTGAAAAAAAACATCATAAAATATTCTTAAAAATAAAGAAAAATGATTTACAGGTTGTCGATTTCCTATCGATCAATGATATAAGTGCAGTATCGTTATTCCTGGACGCGGCCGGTCTAGTTCAATTGTAACTATTAATAAATAAAAAATCCTGATCTAACTTGCAACGTGCAATCATATTGATTAACTGCATACAGGGTCATTGAACTTTATTATATCGAAACGTGAATGACTTTTATATGGAATTCTTGGCACAGGTACAATTTACTATTCCAACTGCCAAACTATGAAGTCTATGTATCTACGAGTAGCTGTACAACTACATGTTCATATTTATAGACTAAGTTTTATAAATGTGCTAAAAATATTTTTCTAAACCATTCACCAACAATTACTTTAATTGTACCCCTTAAAAATAATGTATGTATTTAGTAATGACTAGCTGTTATGCGCGACTTCGTCTGCGTGGAATAATATAGCCTTAGTTACTCGGGGATACTGTAGCTTTCTAATGGTGAAAGAATTTTTGAATTCAGCCTAGTGGTTCTTGAGTTATTTCAATTCAAACAAAAAAACAAAGTTTCTCGCTTAATAATATTATTATAGATATGTCTTTGTAACCGTACAAACTTAACTGTGATTAGATTATGTAATTATTTTTAGCTTAAAAATATAATAGTGTTTAAGATATTTTTGTAAACGATTAACCGACAATTGCTTTAACTTTACATCTTAAAATAATGTATGTATTTATTAATACTATATCTATTATCTATGTAACCGTACAAATTAACGTTTATTAGATTAAGTGTTGTGCAAAATATTTGTGTACTTAAACATAAAAAACCTCTTATTTTAAATAGAAAAACATAAAACTATATAGTAAATAGTTCCCATATTCTCACATTAAGTATAATAATTATTTTGATAAATCGTTAACCGACAAATACTTTAACTGTACCCAAACAGTAGTTACGAGTACTTATAACAATTATTGCATAAGATAATCTGTTTTATTAGAGTGTTGATATTTGTTTAAAATTGGATAACGCGACGAAAATAGCTATTAATTAGCAATTAATAGTTAATACGCCTCCGAGATAACAATGTATGTTTAAATTGACCTTTACTAGTATTAGAATGAACCATTCAATAGTTAGAAGATTAATGTTACTTAAATATAGAAATAATCCCCAAATATGTTATTATTATTTTTTTTATTTACAGAAATGTAAACTATAAAATGAATTATTAATTGTTGAACTGACTTGATTTCATCTATACTAATATTATAAAGACAAGAACTTTGTATTTTTGTTTGTATTGAAATAACTCAAGAACTACTGAACCGATTTCAAAAATTCTTTCACCATTTGAAAGCTATATTATCCCCAAGTAACATAGGCTATATTTTTTAATTCCACGCGGACGAAGTCGTGTACATCAGCTAGTTTTTTTTATAAATTAATGTGGTTCTACAAAATTCAAAGTTTCAACATTAAATATTTAAAACAAAAAATACTTTTAATTCATGGTTTTTTGAAAGTAATCAAAGCCGAGATAAAATACTTTATTATTTTGTTTCAAAATGATAAATGACTATATTCTGATCACGTTCCCAAGCAGGCGCTCGGTAGCGCTATTGTTGGACCATGACCTTAATGACACAAAACGTTATTAAATGCTTCAAAACTCTTGATCATACTATTTATTAAACATTTATTTATAAATAGAAATATTAAAATAGAAACTACAAATATATTTTCAAGGTCATTCTAAATGCAGCGGTACTAAACAAATCAATATTTTCTAATTTGAAATTAAATAAAAAATAACAAATTTTATTAAAATCGTTATTGTGTTCGTGCGACAAATACTTAACAGTTTATTATCTATTTAAAAAATTGTAGAAATATTCCTGGATTTGAACTCGCGCAACGTCCTTTACCCTATAACGACAATCATTTATTGTTTCTAACCTCACATAACCTAACCCTTGCTTCAGATCATTCAATGAAGTAAAACATCCTTAAATATTACGCTTCATATATATTAGTTATCGCACTAACAGGTACCACTAGTCCAACGAAAGTGTTTAGCAAGAATTAGATCATTACGTAAACGCATGTAGCTGACGTGTGACTAGACTCATCGACTTAGTGCTAAGTACATCTATACGTACCGAGTAGCGTTGGAGCCTTCGTCTATGTACTCGTAAAAGTAGATAGAATGTCTAAGTCAGCCAGGCCAGTAGGAGCCAAGGCTAGGTTGTTGACATTATCCAATCGAAGTTAGACTCAGCGCGTACGTAATAAAGCTGCATTTAGTTTGCTCGAACACCTCAATGACGTTCGTTGACTCGAGCGTTCGATGCCGGCGCATTGCTGTTTTCCTTCTCCGTTTTCATGCATTGATATTAGAAACTATTGATGCTGTTTGTGGCATATTATAACGTTTTAAATGTTTGTTTACGAGACAGCAGAGTACTAGTTTCTAGACTAAATATTCAAATAACCTGTCATGCAATATGCATTCAATTTGTCGAAGTATAATTTTCTACTATATTTTAATGCACGGTCAATAAATTAGATAACTTTTTAATTTAATTTTAATGAAAAACAACATGTAACGAAATCTGTATTATACCATGGTATCGTAACATTGCCTCCGCCCTATTCCGCGTTCTAGCTGTCATGAAGACGTAACTATTTTTAAAAGCCAGAAGGTTCATATCATTTGTCGTCTTGGTAGTACAAAAACCAATTACGGTAGACCTCCGCCGCGTAGCGATCGTCTTCATTACGTGATGAGTTAGAAAATATTATGTGCAGTGACGAGGGTCCGCTTCGATTGGTCGGTGCAGACGTGAGGTGGCGCGGAGCTCGTGACCCAAT
>QDHC01004541.1:595102-614286 GCA_013186455.1 Papilio dardanus tibullus | reverse complement strand
GTATTAATTTAAATATACAATTTTATACAAAAGCAAGTGTAAACCTAATGTAATATTAAATACAAAAATCTTTTGATTTTCAAAGATACATTTTTGTTTAAAAATATACTTAAATTGAATTCAATCGTAGTAATTTTAATAAAAAAAAATAACTTCTTAAAAGTAAGACGTTTCTGTAAAGACATTTAGATAAGGGTTTTTTAATCATGGGGTGAATTAAGAAGTTTATAAATGCGTCGTGAATGGATGTTGAGGTGAAAAACGTGGTTCGCGCTTCAGCGAGGGCGCAGCGTTGAGCGCGCGAGGGCGGGCGGCCGAAAGTGAAAGATAGAGGGCGTGCGCGGGGCGCGCGCGGGGGCCGGGCGGCAGCGGACGGAGCCGCGCGGCGCTCCTAGCTGAGCGAGTGCAGCGCGCCGCAGCCTCACGCAAACAAAACTTTAGTTACTAACCTACTTCCGTGCGGGCGCCAACCGCGGTCGCGACTCCACCGCACTGTACTACTGACGAGTACGACGCTTATCTATGACGCTACTCAGTGATGAACTGTTACACGAAAATTCGGAACCTGTTGCGGTCTACCGCGCGTTCTGAATGGACACTAATGTTATACGCAGGGGACGTTTGAGCGAAATGTTTTACGGTGAGACGATGTGCACAAGCTTTTATGTCCTTTTTTTAAAACGGCATGCACTTTTTTTTGATCGTAAATTGTTTTTTTTTTACCAACCGGCCACGCACACACCTATAAAGCACGTAAATGTCTTCGTAAATGCTCAAGCTTTTTTTTAGCAAGTATTTTGGCGCCATTTACCGAACATGGAATATAAAAATGTTCTGATTGAAACTAAACAGAAATAATAAATGATTCAACGTCCGTACAAAGGGGCAACAACAAACTAAGAGGCATACCGTTTTAGTATTTTTTATTATTAGGTACATATGCCTAGTGCTATTTCTACTAATACACTACATTAATTATAAACTTAAAACGATCAAACTTGATGCGCCTCTCAAAGGTTTGTTCTGGATACTACTAACGAACAAACCAACATTCACTTTTGAAGTAAATTAAATAGATAATAATTATCTTAATCCAATTTATTATATGTTAATTTCACCGTTTTAGAATATATTTGTAACTCGCGTTTTGTTTTTGTTTTGCAATTTTTGATAACGCTTATTTTTTTGTTTGTTGCTTTTTAGAGTTAGTGTTGCTAGTATAGCATTTAAATTATCATATACAAAACCTATACAAAAGTTGCACCTGCTGCCCTCTAGTGGTAGTTTTAGTCAACTATATAACTACAGCCAAATGCGAATTTTCATTTTAATATATCTTTACAATCTACAACGTTATGTTTTAGATGACCTTTCAGACTAAATGGTAATTAAAATCTTTGCGGTTATTCTAAAGTTGAGCTTTAATCTTACGTTAAATATTGAATAGCATTTAAAATAATATGACGAACGTAAATAAAGCATCCCCGTTCTCCAGAACAGCACTTTTAAGCATTTTTTTTAGAAAAGGAGATGGTCGCTGTAACGAAAATTGGGCGTGGCCCAAAAAGTTCTTAAGGACTCGAAAGCTTCTATTATTTTTACACCATGTAGTTTAGATGGATTTAGTCAATAAATGCCAAATCGGTAGCAAAAATATTTTTATAATAGTTTATGGTTTAACAGGTTTCTTAAATTCTTATCGTTGAAGTCGTAGGGGGCGCTGATGTCGCTGTTGATTGTTCACAGTGGCGCCCTCTACTAAATGCCGCTAGTTATCTTAGCCTTATAGCTTTAAAGAATTTAACTCGATTTTTAATATTTTAATAGAATGATTTTAAATAATTAAAAAAGTTTATGATACATTAAAGCAGTTTTAAATTAACATGTGTTGAAACACTTCATGATCTCATAGTTAAATATATTTTAACGGTTAGCGACGTTAACTGCGGTTACCAACCGACAAGATTATCGTCCGACGAAATAACTATCAACCTACATTATAATTTCTTAATAAGATGATAAAATAAAAAGTAAAACTTTAAAATAAATTTAAACCGAATCTAATTAAAATAAATTAATTTACAAAAATATGTAAACGGTGTTATAGAGCAGTTATTTAATTACATTCTGGTCATTTGCAAATTAAAAACAAAAAGTCATCTAATAATCGATTATACAAGACATATGTTAATACTTAAGCTGTATGTATATAAGACGTTAATAATAAAGCATCTTTGATACACTTTCGAAGAAATATGAACATGTGTGCAGTCACACGAGTACATGTGTGAGTGCGAGCGTCGATGTTCGCGCGTTTTTTCTGAAGGAAAACGCGAGCACGTTCGTCATGTGGAGTCACAAAAGAAACTAGGTCGGTTCAGTGACCTATATGTTTATCTAACGATTGTGCGCCGGTCTCCGCGCCTAGCGCCTTGCCTTATCATATCGCTGCGTTCGCGTTTCGAGTTTAGGTTATCTGTCGGGCAACCTGTCTCTTGCACTATTCCTATTGATAACGACTGGTGTAAACAATTTTTTAACATACTTTCATATGTATTTTAATTATATTACTGAATAACAAAAATACAGACAGTCACGCAACTTTAACTAAATAAAAATGTAATTTGGAGTGATTAAACTATTTTTTTTTGTAAATAAGCCGACTATGTAATCTTACACTTAAATACTTATTAAATATTAATACGAATAAACTTTAAAGAAAAAAAAAGAAAAAATACTGCTAATGTAATATGAACTTTGTTTAAAATTGTTTCTCATCAGTGAATTTTGTAAATTCTTTGAGGAATAAAAAATCTTAAAGCCGCAAGTAGCAATTTAAGAAATAAATGTTAACAATGCATATTCTTCAAACATTATTTGTACCTGTTTGTTTGAACTTTCACTGTCCCTGAGAAGCGCGCTTTAAGAACCGCTAAGAAACATTTTAAATAATAATTTCAGTACTCGTGGTTATTAGAACTGTTGTAATATTAAAACTAATATCTTTTCTGCGCGTCCCAGTTACAATAGACGAGATTTCTAAACGTAGCTTGTAAAATTGTATATTTGTTTTACAAAATTTCATGTACTTACAAAAATACTTTTTATTGAAACTCCCGTACGACAATATTCAAAATAATTCTGAAATCTTACCATAATCCCTCTCTTTCGCGCCTTTCTCAATAAAAAAAAGCTTTAGAAGGTCCTAGGAGGTCTCTATCTTCATTCCTTGCTCAAATTATTCCATTCAATTCAGGCTATTATTTTTGACTGTCGTTTAACAAAAAATATAATTTAAATCCGCAATTGTAAACAGAGATTAATTTACCGCTTTCTCTCAAAAATTATGCTACGCTTAGGTCATACTGATGCTCTTTTGGATAAGATCCCACTGACGCGTCAGTACTGCCAACATTTATGAGATGTTGAAGACATTTTGAACTTTATCGCTTTGTATTAAAGGTTATATTTGATGTTATATTGACGTTATCTTAAGGAAACTTTCATCAGGTAGTTTTTAAAACTGATTGATTAAATTAAATGATTTTAATTTTTGGTAAAATTGCATAACTGTGTAATGTTGCAATATATTTATTGACAAAAATATCCAGTAATTAAAACTGTGCTTGTAAAGATTAAGTTCATAAAAACATTAATATTATTATCAATATATAATATATATTGTCAGATACGTAACTATACAAAATATGTTAAAGTATTTATTAACATAAATAAAAAATAATATATTCAGACTCGTGTTTAAGTGCATTTTTTGAGAGAAATGGATTTTATGACCAGTGTTTTAATGTCAGATAAAGCGCCTGTCAAGGACAGAGAAAGTGTAGAGAAAGGCTATAAAGTCAAACCGCCACAGATTTTAAACTTCTTATATAATTTTTAAAACTTGAATAAAATTATAACAAGCGTGGCTCTTTAATTAAAACATATTATCATTATGGTAAACTTACAATAAACAACGATTATGTATAAATACAAAATTAAAGTTAAAAAAATAATTGTAGTATATGTTTACAATTTGCTCTTATCATTTCAACATTTTATTAAAAGAAAACATTGCAATACAATAAGTTAGTTGAGCTGATAAATCACAATTTGTCGGATTTAAGGTTTAAACGCATATAATACAATAGTTAATTTTAATTTAATCAATAATCTGCTAAGTACTAAAGTATCTTATTTTGTTCGGAATGCGCATGCCGGCCAGAAAACGTACATTAGAAGCGTAGGCCATTAGCAATTAGTAACTCAAGCTAGTTACCTTGGAACGCGAGGCAGCCCTTCATTTTCGTTAGCGCCGTCTATACTTTACCTTCGCGAAGGTAAACGCTTGCTTACCACAAAATCATAATTCACGTAGTCATTTTATCTCCCTCGTGCTTCTAACGCGAGCAATTACAGTGAGCGAGATGGAGCTAGTTAGATACTGTTATTAGCTGAACTAACGCGCACCAGGCATAAGGTCGCTCGGACAAACCGTAGATGCGTCAACGAACGCTGGCAAGGTGACGCATTGTCACTAGGAATTTATTATTGTAATACTATCGATGCTAGGTGCGTAATAGTGTTGCACGTTGAAAAATTCATTTTATTCATAAACGTAACGGATACATATATGTAACGGATTTCTATTGCTCATTTATTCAAATACGAAATATTAGTAAAGGTGAAAATTCATTCGGTTATTTTCCAATGCCTTGAAAACGAAAATACGATCGCATTTACAAGTTAATATGTTATTTGTTTAACATAAGCTTGTGAGATGATTGCGACATTTGATTTGTTATCATTATTGCTACCTTTGTATCATTAAACCTTTACTTTTAGCCTAGTGCTTATTCTCATTTTATAATTCTGGGTGGTAAGAATCATAGATGAATAAGAAGCAGATCTGACATTAATTTCGTACTGACTGCTAGTAAGACACATTTATACCAAATATACGTAACATGACAAAGACAGTGACATAGATCTTTGGTCCTTTTCTCCGTATGCGATTTATTTGTTTGAGTTTAGAAGTCGGACCCAAACAAATGTGACGTATCATATTGGATTGTGGCGCTCCAAGCGGATTTTGGGTGAACTAAAGCCAAAAGAGATCGTATAGGTCTACAAGGATATTATGGCACCCGGAAAATATGTGAACTGACAAAGTCATCTTCACATTTTATCCAATCAGGGAAAGGCAGCGGAGGGATTTTGAAAGAAGTTAGGACATTTTTACCTTTTGTTATCGCTAAAACTTTGTAGACACCCCTGTCAATGTTCAAAAAGCGCCAAAATACCCTTGTAGGGCTAAATTATTGGTTTAAAGCCGTATGTATGTTGAACAGACACATAGCTGAAATGTCCTCTACCGTATACGCCATTAGCACTTCTATACCGTTATCTTTCTACGGTAAGAATTGAATTGAAAGTCCATGTTTCTAACAATGTTATATTGTGTTATTTTTTTGTGAGTCTGATTACCTAATCATTAAACGTGATTTTTCTATACTACACGGAACTTACTCTAATATTTATTTACATTAAGCACCGATCCGGAACTACCATTACATTCAAGTTTAACAAGTATGCTAATCGTAACTGGGGGGCTACTCACAGTACATTCACTACAAAGCGATTCATTAGCGAACGTTAAAAATGTATAGAACTGACAGTGACGTTCGAAATATTACACGTGACAAGCACATGACTTATCGAATGTGATTGTCACGTTCATACTTTTTGTCGATTCCATCAGCGATATCGCCAATCGAAAAGTACTTTGGGTAGGCCCCCAGAGCTTTTAATAACTTCAATGCAATACAATAAATATTCTTAAGCTATATTTATTTGTCAGTCAGAATTGTACTAAAAAGATTTTGAACTTACGTTATTTTGTACATTTTTTTTTTCAAAAATCTGTATTTATAAACTTTGGATATTTTCACATCGAGACAGCTTTAGCCAGAACAAAAAACGATCCTAAATACTTGTATATTAAACAATTTAGTTCCTAATTGTTAATATAGCTAGTCACTAGAATAAACTGTAGTTTAATTGAAGTTTTAATTTATAAGAATTAAACTGTACTAATTTATAGTTGTTGACAACTGCTGTCAAATTCATAATGCTTTTAGATATGTCACAAGGTGTTTAGTATCTGTAGATTAATAGATAAAATTAATTAAAATTGTATTTTAATAGGCGCGAAATCATGTCTCGTTCAAATAGAAAGTTATTACATTAACCTATTTCTTCGTTATTATAATTCGCGGGTTTATTAATTTATTACTATGTCTAGACTATGGTTGATATCATTTAGGTATATTAAAAACTAAACTAGATTAAAAAAACATAATCACTTAATGATGAAACATAATGATTTTATAAAAAAAATATTTTGTTCTTATGTCTAAAATTCAGAATTACAATTATTTAAACACAACTTCGAAGTATTTTTTAACTATAACATTTGGTTTTAATATGTCTAAAGCCGGCTACAAGCGTTAAGTCTGAACTTCACAGTTTTAACTGTAAAGTTCGACTGCACAGTTAAAACTGACGTTCGCTCGTCAATTTGTACTGCACCGTCGAACACTACAGTTCGCACTTTTGCAGTTTTGCTTACTACACACGTCAGTTTTAATTGCGCAGTCGAACTGTACAGTTAAAACTGAGCGTCAGTAGCCGGCTTTACATTCGTTTTCAACTGGCGGATGACAGTTAATAATCGATTAGTCTGAAAAAATGTCCGTAAAGGATACATTTGACCCAATTTCTGCAGTACTGTTATCTCAATTAACAATTAGGGACAAAGTCATGAAGTCCAAACAGTATAAAACTTCTTATAGTAAAGAAAAAGGTTAAAGGTTTCGACCTATGATGGGCTCCATTTTCCGCAACTCCACGACTAGCGCGTATTTTGCGTGAATATACATATCTTTGAATTTCTTCGCCGATATGTGCAGGTTGTATCACGATGCTTTCCTTCACCTAAGAGCCTCGGGTAAATATGTACATATGAAATATATTCTTATAGTATTGCATAGATATTTTAATTTAAATGGCGCGGAAGTAAAATTGTAGTCAATTTTAACATAGTACATTAGTAACGGACATAAGTAGGCGTTCGCCTACAAGCATCCGTTCAGTACTACTAAAATCATATTATTACCAACAACGAATCATGTTTCTAAAGCTTATTAACATATCCAATGTTATTCATTGATAAGTATGAAGTCCTTTTTGTATTGGGTTTAAGTTTATTAGAAATAAGCTTTCTTGTGGTTGTGTTGTTATTGTTAGAATTTAGTGGGTTGTAGTACAGAGTACTTATTTGATATTTTTTGGTTATTTTTCTGTGATTGGCTGTCCGCATGCTATGTTGTTTTGGTATTTATTTATAGTAGTAGTGTGGTAATCATTTAATTTATATTTTTCGTACTTACTATCGATTGAATTGATTGAAGTCGTTTATTTAAGTTGTTTTTTGATTTTCTAATTAAAATTACTAGTGATTCTTCAAACTTTCAAAGAAGTTGTTTAGCAGATATTATTATAACTAAAAAGGAAAATCACCACAGTAATAATGAATATAAAATAGACAACAGTCGTCGAGTCCATGACTTGTCGATAGCATTGCCGTTGTCTCCTAGCAAAGGTTCAGCCGCAAGGCCACCGTTCGCGGCGAGCGAGCTTGCGTGGGAAATAACAGTGATATCACTTGCTTAGCTTAAAACAAATAACAGGCAAGGTATCACGCTCTAATAGTGCTGTAAAGTTATGTTTGCATGAAATCGTCTACATGTTCGATTTGTTAGTCTATGGTACTGTCAACTTACTAATTGTTTTTATTTAAAAAAAAATAACAAAATGTATGTTGCCAGTATTAAAATATTAGTAATGAATGGTAATTTTTATAGGTATATGAGTTGTTTACCAATCCTAACGTAATAAAGGGTCAAAGATGTTGTTTGATTTCTTAAATTGTATGGAAAGTGAACGGAAATATAAATAGATTTGTGACCTTTCGCTTATAACAGGATGAGTCAGCTATAGTTACGTGATGTAACCCTCTGTATGCACTCATGCAAACAGCCAGTTCCTTATGAATGTGCTTATTATGTGTGTGTGCTGTTGATGTAAGCACGGACAGTGACCATCGAAAGAGAAAGTGGTTGTGTATCGGTGCTTCACTGCGGAATAGTGATGTATTAGTTACTATTTTCTTCTCAAAACCTAACTAACATTTTTTTAAATTGATTTATTTTTCATTGTTCGTTTCAATTTATCAAATTCATATATGCCATACCTTTAAATTTATATCATAAGAACTATTTTGCGTATCATATTTTTTTCAAAATTACATGCATTTAACCCAATCGGCTTATTTCAAACAGGTACTGTCAAGGCAAGTCAACAACGTAAGTAATCATAGTTTAAGCTAAATGTTGTGATTTTTAAGAATTATTTAAAAAGGTAGAAATATCTATAAATTTATTAAAACTTTCGTGAGACATTATAATACACTAATTAATTAAACATATGGTAAAAATATCTATCGAAGAAAATCTTTTTTTTATAAAAAAAATATCGATAAAAAATGCAAGCGCATCACTAGAGGTAAACGGTACCGTGACAAGTCCCACGGGATGTACCGTAAGTCGTAAGTCACGTTTTACGCTCGGTACCGTTGCGGCGCGGCGGCGCTGCGTGCGCGCGCGCTGCCTAGACAGGCAATTACTCTCGCTTTCGATGCCACAGCTTTTTATCTGCCTGAGCGCCGCGGTAATCTCATAACTTTCTTTCGCCGAATGCCAATGTTATTCACTTTCAAAAGAATTAAAACAAAATTATGATTTCGTTCACTTCCGATTATACGATCGTCCGTTGTTATTATCTGAGTTCTTTTTTTTCATAATTTGAATTTGGAATTATTTTAATGCTTTCTATGATTGTAAAATTACTTCAAATAAAAACGACCATATATTTAACGTATTATATTTATTCGTTCTGTGAACACTATAAATATAACTCATTGATTGAATTTTGTAACCACTTGTCAGTTAAACGTATTTTTTATCTGTGGCCAAAAGAAGATAAAAATCGCATGAAGCAAGCATTCAAAAATGTTTAAACCTTGACCACGGGTGGCTGACATTAAAAACGCGTGCGCCTTTCACGCCTTCGTCAGGTGGACGTTGTATAACTCACTTTCCATTTTCTTCCACTCGAACTTGTCTCTGGGGTAAACAGTAGTCAATATTTATGGCAATAAAAACTTTGTTTAATAAAAATAAAAATAAAAAGAATTGAGTACCAAACTTTCTGGTTTTCTTTAGGTTTCAATATTATTAAAGCTTTTCAAAATATATCAATTAATAACAAAAATTTATATTTTTCTCATTACACGTTCACGTTGCTTAAATTAAGAGCAGCGTTGAAAGATATGAGTTTGGACAACTTCAAAACCATCAGAAATAAACGATTGATTTCTTCCAAGAACAAGATTTTTGTACACATTTTTGTAATGATTTTTAAAATAAATCTCGACACTCGAACTTGGGTATTTTTAGAGCGTACCTTGCAACTGCTTACGCCACTGCGAAGTGGCCGCATGTCGCGGCTGGCGTGTGGCAATTTTCCCAATACGAAGAGAAGCCAAACCTTGACCTAGGAATTAAATGTTTCGTCACAAACGCTCCGATCGTTACATATTGAATTTTATCTGCCACGTTTTTTATAACGTTGTTCAAGTAACCGTGAATAATCTTACATTTATATATCACGGTTCTCGGAATTCTGTTAGAAATAAATTAAAATGTTTTTTGTTAAAGGTTATTAGGATACGATAAAGACGCTTTTTCCCTAAACATTCAATAACTATCATCGGCCATTAACATCTACGTTCTACTGCAGATTAGATCATTTCAGTTTCTGTGAGATATATGTCGTTTTTGCGGTGCCAAATTAGTGTTATAGTTACAATAAAAGACAATTGACAACTACAAAATTAAAAAAAGAAACGTGTGTAGATGTCGCTAGTGGTGGCCACGTACGAGTTAACCATAGCCGTGGCAGCAGAGGGGCGAGCGTTGCGCCACCTCGCGCGCTTTACGCAACTCGGCCGTTCACCCCGGAAGGTGTTTTCCTCGCAGTTTCTTTAGCAGTGTGTTAGTGTGGCGGGATCGCGTGACTCGGTTGCGTGTTGAGCAAGCGCCCTCTGGTGGCCGGATCCGAACCACTTTATACTCTGTATAGACATAATTAGTTCATCGCAGTACCGGTGTGCACCAGATGCACTTACTGGAGCTTTTAGAAGAAATTACAAACAATAACAATTTAGCACCAGATTTGCTCGTTGCACCTGTAACTAATAACAAAGTAAAGGCGATCGAAATTAGATCTGCATCTAATCTGTCTGTCAGAAGTAATTTAACATGTACGATAGAGGAGAATTTATTATTTAACAATCTGAACCAACCTGGTTCCGACAACAAACAACGTCAAATTAGTGTCATGAATCAGAATTAAAAAATCTCTTAGCAATGTGTCATCGAATTTGTCTGAAGGGCCGACGCGCTCCAAGTATCGCCGGCTATTTGTCAAAAATATTTCCACGCCACGATTAATTCTTGAGGCGGCATGTTTACGCCCGAGGAGCCGATGCACGGTTGCGTGCTGCACTCCGCTGACAGACTGACCGAAATACTCATATAACTACGAAACCAAACAATTATAACGACTTACGATTACAGAGGAAGTCAATTAAAAATGATAACAAGAACGTTGTTACACAAGACACAATAGTCGACTTATAATTTCATTCAAGTTGTATCGACATATGAAATAAGCGAGTACTACTAAAAGTTTTAAAAATAAACTTAACCTCCCTAACTCCTGTTGTAGGCAGAGTTTAATAAAGTATTACAAAACTCAGACAAATAAAGTGCTACTTAAATACTTTATTTATGTAAAGCTGACGTAAACTAAAGCGTTCTTCTTACTAATACAATTTATTGTTATTTGATCACTTCAGATTAATATTGCACAACACTTTTAATAACTTTATTTATCTTAAGCAAAAGAAAAAATAACAAATTGATTATTTAATCGAAAACATAAACTAAAATAAAACTTATTATATCGCAATATTAATAGTTAACAACAAGAAGCAGCACCCTACTTCGGTCAATCTATGAAAGTCTTCGTTATGTTGAAATCACAAAACAAACTGTGAATTCAACCGACGTCCAACCGCTAAAAGCTTCAAGGTATTGCTCAAACGAAAATTGAAATGCTGTTCAACGATGATCGCGAGATGACGATCGTTCACTACGGCATTGTTCTCAGTTGCCTAATCGCTAGTGCTAATACTTGTAAATTAAAACATCTCTTTAATAAAGTTGTCCCAAATAAACAAGGGTAAAGACCTTTTACGTAATCACGTTACGCAGTGGTGAGAGGCAATGTCAGACATCGCAATCGCTTTATTATTTTGACAAACAAGCTCCATACGAAAACAATGGCTCTAAAAAGGTGTTACATCTGCCACTTACTGACGGTACGATCTCGTACGTAAGACTTTTTGCGACAATATGATCAATTGACAATACAAGTATGCCTATAAGTTTATGCAAAGTCTTATTTAAAACTAATTTGCCTCCATTCAGATTATATTACCAACATCAAGTAAACTTCGTGCTATAACCTTCAAGTACAAAATACTAGGTTTCATTAGCTTAGTAATTTATCTAATCCCGATAAGCGGTGGGCGCTTGATCAGTTAGTCAATAACCACCGTCGTTTTTCATCTTAACTCCATACAAGTTACTACTAGTTAATATGGAGTAATCATGACAAAAAGTAAATTGAACACAGAGCAATTTAAACAGATCGCGTCATAAATTATTTATCACAATATTCAGCATTACCATCATTAATTTTTTTATCAATATTTGAATGTATGTAGTCTTCAACATAATCGGCTCTATTTAAAAGAAAAACAAGGATACATTAGTAGATATTTTTTTTTGCTAATTTCAGTTTACTATGTTTACATACAAGTAAGGACGAAAGTTTCACCTATGTTAATTTAGAGTTCATCAAGGTTAGAAAAGATTTTATAATTTTTATGAATACTCTTTTCCATATTTCGTGACTGCTCACATTTCACAGATCAAGGTTTCTCTAGACTCTAGTTCTTCTTTTGTTTCACTCGCGGGCGAACACAACGAAAAAGGTCAATGAACAGCCTCGATATTTCTACAATCGCACCTTCGAATGATAAGGGCCTGTACGCAATTAAGTTGCCAATCCATTCGCTTTATTATTAACAATACATAAGATTCAAATTGCAAACCACTTACTTCATATACGAGACCTTCCACTGTAGCCACCATTTGATAAAACTACAAATGAAATTCGCCATAAAATACCTTTATAGTTTTTTAGAATTGTAAGCTTATGTGTTAGGCGAGTGGTATCAAAATACCTTGTTAGTATTTGGTTTTTGTGTTGATTGTTGTTTGAGTATATTTCGGTAGCGACGGCAAAATTGTTAGTTTATCGTTCGCGCGCGTTCTTGACAGCGAAAAAGTGAAAACGGCTGCGGCCGTGTTGCGAAACTAGGCGGCTAGCGGCGCGATGCGGCACCGCCACATAAGTTGCCGGCCGTTACTTACCAAACTTATATAATTGGAAATGTACTGTGATGATGCTATGCTACCTAATGTGTCACCAATTCTATAGTTCACTGACCTTAGACACAATTTATTTCAATACTGTCTTCATACTTTTACACTTAATAACCTATCAATTAACACAAATAAGCCCTAATAAAAGTGGTTTTACACAGTGTATAATTAAACTGAAACTGAAAAATTTGGAATTTTTACCACGACACAAAATTTTCCATGACATTAATCGAAAGGAACGTCTATTATAGATAATCTAACCAACTTTACAAAATTTAAAATTTTCTCCATTTTAATGTATAAAACGAAACATCAAAAATGATATGATCTTTTGGCAATGTGTTCATTTATTGTTTTGTCCCACAGCACCAAAATATAACTGTTCAAAGGTGATGTATGTCATTGACATCAAACTATTGTTTATTGTTAGGGATGACCCATTCTAAGCAACTTTGTAGCGTGCATTACATATTTCCTGTTAAACATTAAACTAAATAAGTTTGTCTATCGGCAAGTTACCATAAATATGGGTGATTAAAATACTTTAAGCTCCTGTTCGAAAGATGATGACAATCACATGACTTAAAGGTTAAAGTTTTCAACCCATGATGGGCTCCATTTTCCGCAACTCCACGACTAGCGCGTATTTTGCGTGAATAATCACATGACTTATCGAATGTCATTGACAGTTTCATTTTTATCGATTCCATCAGCGTTATCGCGAATCGAAAAGTATCAGGTAGCCCCCTGACCAAGTTTTATTCCAATACATATGTATTTTAACTTTGGTGGAGCTGCAAAACTCGTACTTAACAATAATTGTAGAAATGTACGGCGAATTTAAATACTTTTATTGCGTGCGGTTGTGCGGCTATGTTCAGTCCGTCAACCCGCCGTCGCCACTCGACATCGTTACTAATTGAGAACGAAATAAAAAGAGAGCAATACACTGTAGTAGTTTACATTCATTACATTGATCGCTTTCCGAGGTGTTTACAGATGCCCGAGTTCGTTCACACTTTTTATCGGAGAAAATTTGGACTGTCACCAAGCGAAGTAATCATACATCAAGTAAGAAAGGTTATTGACGAAGCTGTGCGGTTACCCAAAGCTACAAAGCGATTCGATAGCGAACACCAAAAATTGAACTGATAATGACGTTCGATATCTCACACGTGACAAGCACATGACTTGTCTGATAATTGTCAGTTTCATACATTTTGTCGATTCCGTCAGCGATATCGCCAATCGAAAGATACTTTGGGATATCCTGGCCGTCTACAATTAAAAACCAATTATGTTTAAATTATCACTTTAAGATACAAGTATGCAATATTACGTTAACAGTCTTTATTACTTTTATTATATCGTTTGAAATACGTCGGGAATCTATACTTGGAAAGGAGAATATGTCTGTAGTCATTTGTTTTCGATATCTCTACTTTTCTATATTTAATATTAATTAAATTATAGAGAAACTTTGTATTTTTGTTTTTTAATATGTATTGAAATAACTCAAGAACTATTGGTACGATTTAAAAAAATATTTCACCATTAGATAGCCACACTATCGAGTAACACAGGGTATATTATTTAATTCCACGCAGACGAAGTCGCGCACAACAGCTAGTGTTTAATAACTTATTTTCTCCTCTTTCTGCTAATTTTATTGTTACGTTTACAAGAGTCATTATAAAAGTAGTTCTACAAAAATATCTCACGCTTGTAGGTATGATTTATTACCTCGAAATATATTTCTTAACCCTAATTCTTTTCGATGTAAGGCTTTTTATGAACGTAATTTCCAAAATTATAAAAGCGCGTTGAACTTAATCTGAATATATTTGGTTAAAATAATAATTTACGGTCACGGTCGTTAGCTAATTTCAAGTATATTCAAATGTGACCGTGCAGGTGACAGACAGATTTTGCAATAACATAACTTTGTCTAGAATTGTACTTAATTAATTCAAAATATAATAAAATCTGCAGAATCAATGTCAACTTGTCTACACGAAAATATTTACATCATTTTTATAATTTAACTAGCTGTAAGTTCGCGACTTCGTCCGCGCGGAATTACAAAAAAATATACCCTATGTTACTCGAGAATAGTGTAGTGTTCTAACGGTGAAAGAATTTTTAAAATCGGCTTAGTGGTTCTTGAGTTATTTGCATAGAAACAAAAATACATAGTTTTTCACTTTACAAGTATAATATTAGTATAAATATAGATTTATAATATAAGCGATTGTTAAATGAATAGACGAAGATGTGGTTTAAGATCTTTATTCATTAAAGAATTTACAAAATTCACTGATGAAAAACAATTTTAAACAAACTTTATTATACACCAGCAGTCTAAGTTTACATTTTTTTCCTTCTTTTTTATACATACATATTTATTTATGTATTCATATTTAGTAAGTACTTAAGTATAACATTACAAAGTTGTTTACAAAAAAATTGTGTTTGTTTTTAAAAGATGACATTTTTTATATTGCGTTTACATTTTGGTAAATTATTGCACATTTGTGATTCCTTAGATATTATATTTTTTTTTAATTAGATAAGAATTTTAATTTAAAATAATTTGCTTATCAGTCTGCAAATAAGATCTAGATTTCCGATAGGCTTGAAACGAATAACAAATTTATATAATTATCAAAATATGTATCGAGTCTATCAAAATTGGGTATTATCGAGTGTCGCGTAAGGTAGGTCATTCAACTTCAACTAGACCGCGAGACTGAGGCGTGCGAAAAACATCCGCGACACGGCACAATACTGATAGGGCACTGATAACGGGCGATGGGAACAAAGATTTGTTGCCAAATGCCCATACCATTGCCACATACTATCTGCGTTCGCTGGATTCTAATGTACGCTCTAATAATTTCTAGCTTTTACTTTTCTATTTCTATAAATTCTTGTATGAATTTAGGTTATAAAAAAGTTAAATTATTTCTTTCTCCAAATTATTATACTTTGAAATCTAAGTAGAAAAGAAATAATTAATTTATAAAAGCTACCTTTTTAGCTTTTAGTAATCAAAATTCTTTTATTATTAACCTCTTTTTTCGGAAGTCGCCTAAAAATTATGAATTCCACGAAAATAAATTACAAAGATTTTACACATTATCTCCGGTTTAACACACAAACAAATTTGATACCATTCATTAAGTTTCTGTACTATATTTGTGAGTTCTCACTAATAAAATACATTCATTGAAAATATTTATTTGATCTGTTACTCAACAAGCTTCATGAACGCGACCTGAAAATGTTCAACTTCTTGCGAAATCGTTTATAAGAAAAGCACAACACGGTGTCAAATAATTTACATCCATTTCCTGTTTTTTTTTACGAATGAGGTTATTTGGTATCGCTTACCCGTTCTGAAGATAGGACTTGCAAGCGCTGTCGATATTTCGACCGTTCGTGTTTTTCTACAGGAGAATAGTTAACCCAGTTTCGTCCGCGCCTGCTTCGCTAAATATATACGTGCTACCTGACACATGGCGCATGCACAAACACCGACAGATCTTCGGCTGTCATTGTTATTAATATAAACTGGAAGACGACTTCAAAATTAGAAACGCTTTATACCGAGTATTGTATTTAAGAACTACTTTTCGTAATGTTTTAAGAATTTAGAAGCAAAAAGCCGATCGGCAATGTTTTGTAGACATTCTTTTTCTTTCTTCTTAAACATCAGCTTTTACATGATACAAAATAATAATTGAGTGGAACATATTTAATGTAGTAGCTTTGCCGCGTTCACCTTTTACACAGGGTTCCTTATTACATTGGTAAATTACTTGAATAACATATTAAAACAAATGAAACTATATTTATACAATTGTATACGAATTCATTGTTAATGCAATGAATCATTAATCTAGATAACTACGATTAGACGACGATGCGAATGAACTCTGTTTAAATGTAATCTAACACCGAACTGTGCCATCGGCCTACCTCACCTCACCTCTCCTCACCTCACCTCACCTCACCTCACCTCACACACGAAAATTGTAAAAGCTTAATTAGGTTATCCTATTGTTATTACAAATATTCAAACCAATGGTATGATGAATTTAAAAAAAAAGTTTTTATCTACTCAATGTATTCTGAAGGAAAATAGTGTTCGACTAATATTTGAAATTGCAACGGGTAGCAATATACATTTTAATTAATTAAAGTGAAAAAAAGAATAAGTAATAATAAAAAAAATAAGTTCATTTCAAAAACATGTAAAAAAATCATTGCTATAGGGACATTCATAATGTTCTAATTTCTTATTCATTTTTTATCGGTGAATCATTTTGATGTTCTTTTCGGGATGGGAATATGCTCGTCTATTGAACTGAACATCACGCGGTCGTGAAGAGGCGCGCGTGCGCATACGACTGACCTACTTACGCGCTGGTGACTAGATCCCCCCAGCGACCACACGCACCGCGGCGTGCTGTACCCGCGCCTGCCGCGCCTGCCGCGCCGCTGCAACCCATCCTAACACTGAAAAGTAGCTAAAATTTAACGAAATCCCTTTCGGCAGTTCATCGACCCCGCTATCGAAATCCGCACACTCACACGCGTGTCCTCGAACGAACGGACCAGATAAAAAAAATGAAACAAAAACGTTTTCTTGTAACGGTGAATGAGTACAAGACAGAGATAAATATATTTCGGCGGTGCGCCTCGCGAGCGTAAGGTCGACGACGAAAAACACTGACGCAATTTTTACAGCGTACGTAATTGAGCACTGACGGGCCAGAGGTGTGTGCGTGAGCGCCGAGAGCGACGCCCGCGTCCGCCGAATCGGAGGCGGAATATTTAGGTGAAAGTGTTTCGAATTTCGACATTACGACATTCGCGCGCAGTCGTTATCGTGATTTTGCCGAATCGAGAGGTTCGGAGACCGCGCTGGCGACGCGATCCTCATGTGCTCTCGTCCGCAGGAAGTGCCCCGCAGCCGGCGCGCTGACCGCCTCCAGTGTCTGCTTCTATAAACTATGCTCGGAGTTGGTGTTTCCAAAAATTTCCGAAGACGTAAATTAAAAAGGTGATCGGTGCAATTTATTAGCCGTGGAACTTTGTGTGATGTGCACGCTGCAACGCTGAGCAAACTGTCGGCGGGCGACAAGCTGGGGCCCGACGAGGCGCACGACGCCTCCGCGCATGCACGACAGCTCCAGACGATGACCTCCACAATGGGTAAATATTGTGAATTTTGTAAAAAAAAACCCTGGCAATGTATTTTAAAATTCAGGAAATTAAAAAAAACTTTTTTTATTAATTTACACAATTTAATATTCACGAAAATTTTGATTGTTTTTATTTGGAAATAATAATTTAAATTTTTATCGAATATTTTTGAATTTTTGAGAAAATTTGGCTATTGTATGTTGGTGACCGATTTTATAGTACAGGCATGCTGAATAAGTTCGTAGAGTAAACCGTAGCCGCATGCTACGTAGAGCTACGAGCTCAGCCCGCTATAGTTAAATTGAATAAAAATAAAATGTACCTTGTTTTGTAACAAAATTAATAAAAATGGTCATCACAATTAACTATAATCAAAAACAATATTCTTTTCAATGCCAAACTATAGAAACTAAGAGATCCAAATATTATTTTTTGTTTTTTTTTTAATGTGCATTAGTTTAAGTGTGTTTTTCTTTAAGGTGCAATTTTTATATATTCTTGAAAATGAAACACTAATTGTATCTTAGCATCTAAAACAATATTTTCGATTTATTGATCAACATAAATAAAGTGGTAAATAACCACAAAATCCATTTCTGTAGATAGTGAATTAGTTACAGAGTTAGTTATATTTGATGGTATATTGTGCAATAACAATTTGTTATTATTCGTTCTATGTGGTTACGAAACAACAAACAACGTAAACTTTAACCGTGACATTCCAAGACATCTTTAGAATCGCAATCGTATTGAATTTGTTTATGGTCGGACACTTTTACTTTCATTGCAACATGGCCGCCCTTTGTCTATGGTCTATGACTCGTCGGGGTCGATGTTCTCGCGCCATTTTGCCGTTGCCAAAATACGTTTTTTACGCTCACTTTCCAATGCGGTGAAAGCGAAAAAGTACCGAATGTCACTGCTTCCTTTCAAAGCATTGTAGTGGGAGGATGCAGATGTTGACTTTAAATGATAATAGTGTCGATCCGATCGTTTGTTGTACAGAACAAAGATTTTGTACTTTAATATCGGTCGTGACTGTATACTAATAATTTAGATTTTATACTCGTACTCAATATTATTGTGAGCGGATCCAATTTGACTGACATTTAGTAGTTTTAATAGGTTCGAAATTTTCTTAACGATAAAATCAGATTAAAATAAAACTGCAATAAGGCGTAGCAGTCGTCGTGTTATTTGAACATGTATCTTTCAAAATCAGACTAAAAAAATAATAATTTTAGTAAAATTTAAATAAATTAACAAACACGGAAA
>QDHC01004541.1:579495-594892 GCA_013186455.1 Papilio dardanus tibullus | reverse complement strand
AACTCTACAGCTTCCTTTATTTTAACTTATTTTTTATTACCGTTAACGATTATTGCTTGCCATATTTAAAAAAAAAACAACAAAAAGACAAAAAAATATGCAGTTTGCCGAGAGTAAGTAATGACATCAACTTTGAGTAAAGCCTGTCTCTTTACCATGTTACTTGAGACTATAAAATTTTCGATCACTTTGAAGCAACTACGCAATATCATATGGTTGATCTAATAATATTCAAAAATTCAAAAATTAATATATTTTCCTGTCCATCATGAAATAAGTAGACATTTAAATACAGAATAAAAACATGTTTTTGATAAAAATAAATATAGGAAGTATATGATAACAACATCTGCATACGGAAGTTGATGAGAAAATATTCGACTTATCATTTAAGAAGTATTTATGATTAATTTTCCGTATATTTAAAAGAATTTTTGTACATTTTTACAGAGCATCACTTTAGCATTAAAAGATTTATCAAAGAGTAAAAAAATATTAGAATAAAACAAATTAATCAATAGTTTTTTATACGATATTTATAACAACTGCACTTTTACTAGTTTTTCTGATTAATTAAAAAACCCTTAGGAAATGGATAACGTAAGTGGGTGACCCTGTCTACGACGAAGGAACTTCCGACTGGAACCGACCTTCTAAGTACCACTTACATACAACTTTTGGGCTCGCATTTAAAATTTAAAAATGTTTTCAAAAATACTATTTCAAACCAGTACCTACAACAGAAAAAATAAATAAAAAACGCTATTTAATTTAGCCCAATTTTGCAATTACATTGTAATATATTAACATTTGTTTTAAATTATAATTACGTTTACATTGACATAAAAAATTGGGTTATTACGTTCGAGGTTCAAGTCACAAAGTAATTTGAAGTTAAAGTACGACTTTAATAACTAAAGGTGTGCTTGTGTTGAAAATAGCCGCCTTGGCCAACATATGGGCCGATGAACTCTACCTCAAGTGTAAGAAACTCAATTTGTTCGAATAAAAGTTAGTTTATCTTACATCGCCGTTGACGAATGTTCTAGAACTTTTTTAATAAGAAGTCATTAATAACAGAAAATAAAGTATTACAGTTTATTAATCTCATTCCATTAATAAATATGGAACAGAAAAATATTGTTAAGCTTAATGATTAAGTAAAAAAGATTAAATGAAATTTCTTTTAAAACTGTGAAAAACAATCTTATCTGCGGATGACCTACTTTAGATTGAATTAAGATTAATAAAAGGTCATTTTTATCTAGTATATTTGTAAAAGCACTTACTATTACTATTACTTCAATCCGGATAGAAGGAGCTAACAATCAATTTTCGACTTTCTCTGAGCCTATTGTGTCAAGATCCGCTGAATGAAATGTAACAATGAATAAACCTTTTGCCATTTGAAGTATTGTTTTGTTCAGCTTTCTATTCCTATGATAGAACATGCATTTTTAAAACGCTTATTATTAGGTACTAAAAATGTGTTTAACACGTCCCACGCCAGGGACCCATTGCCTTCATTATCATAGGAAATGAATTGTAAAGCCGGCTACAGGACGTTCATTTTTTTAACTCGACGTACACATGTCAATTTGAACTGCACAGTCAAACTGTACAGTTCTTAGTTTTGCCCACACGCGTCAGTTTTAACTACGCTGTCAAACTGTACAGCGTCTGTGCCTACGGAACTTCTTAAGTCAAATTCTACTAAGGCGTCATAAACAAAGAGAGTTGAGGTATCGTCTCACGGCGGTCAAACGTGAGCCTTGGTACTGACAACGGCGTGTATCTACGCGACTTCCTTGTGATGTTCCCTCACATATCACGTTTCAAGTTCAACGGCTATAACCTGTACATTAGTATACATACAATGCAAGGAAATAAATGTAAATTATCGATTTAGAATCTGCTGTTAACATATTAAATGAAACAGGGAAAATACAAGAATATTTGTTTATCACCGTTATTTATTGCAATTAGGAAAATAATACAAGCTTCACAGGAAAAAAAAACTAGGCATAAAATTAGGTAAGAAAGGCAAGAAACCATTATTTCAAAATGATATTCAACATTGCTTTCACTTTCTGGACAAATGTCTATAACCTTACTAACATCTCCTTCAACAAAGTGTTCTGGATGGCTTTATAATTTTAATATTAAATTAAAAGATAAAAATATTTATTATTTTGTCAAAAACATTTAACCTTCACAAAAATACGGAAATGTATAAAGTTCACAGCCTCCACGTAGTACCGTTTACGAAGCACGCGGCAATCTTGGCTTGCGAATAATAATATTTTTTTTCGCTTCATTTACGCGACACTATCAAGGTCTTTGACTCATTCGAGTTTATTTTTGTGTCTAACTAGATTTTGTTTATCTTTGTCGCGTACGTAATAGACGTACGGAACGTTGCACCCGCTTAACAAACCTTGTTAGTTACTTTGTTACATTTTAAAAAGAAAAAGTGCCAAAGTAAAGACTTTTATTTTATATATTTTCATTTATCTGTACCTTCTTACTTATTTATTATTCGTCTATTAAATAGTTTTATTAACTAAAGCTTATTAGGCAGTTAAACGAGATTTTTGTTGGATTTTGGAGTTAATACTCTAGTATCTAATATTTTTAAATTTTCATTAGCCATGCGTTTAATGATGGAAATGCACGTCGATCCTTATCAATTTTACGTCGTAACAAACTCATACGTCAATTGATTACAAACTGCAATGACGCAAAAACCCCTCGTACTTATAGCATACTTGTAACGTGTTCATGCAAATAGTTTCTTCAAAAAAAGATTGATTAGGAATTTAGACATTCGTGAAAACAACTTAATGTGTTCAGGTCTTAAAGATTATTATTATCCACAAAAACATTTTAATGTGACAATAATAAAACAAACTAAAATCAAATTAAAAAGAAGAAGTTATTTATAATTTGAGTGTTTGTATTTTTTTTAGTTGGGCTGGCTTGAACGAATCTAAGCCCTGCTCACACGCAAAATACGCGCTGGTCTTGGAGTTGCGGAAAATCGACCCCATACAACTCCTTCTCGTTATCTAAAAAACAAACGACAATCGTAATAGCGGTTTGCAACGTTATCTTAACAGACGTTATGATTTTTATTAAAGTGAGTCAACACCAGAATGACGTTTCTGTGATGACGTCAAAATTGAAGCAAAGAAAAATAAACGTGTGCAGCCTACGTAACCATTTACCTACGCGCTACGCTCTTGTCAAGGTTTTGTTGAACACGGATAAAAAAAATTCATAGAATATTTAATATTTCAAAACAATAATTACTTCGAGATATAGATTTCTTCCATAATAAAGGTTTAAAGTTGTAAAAGTAACGTGCTATTAAGTTTCCTTAGAGGTTATATTTACTGAAGAAGTGCGTAATACGATAAACCAAAGACTTCATGACTTGACCGTCAAATTACAAGTAAAACATTGACCTTAGCGATCACCACATTAAGTAGTATAATTATTTAATTATACGTTTTCTCCAAATTAAAAGAGGAACAATTACAAGAAAGTTTTTTTATTGTAATGTCCTAAATATCGGCATACTTGTACTCATCACATTTATAACAGTTTAAAGGGTGTAAATGTCAGATCAATTAGTCAGTGTTAACTGAATAGCAGACCCTTCTGGCATGCCGTTTTGTGGACGTGGAGAAAGTCCGACGCTTGGATGGGCACGTTTTCTTTTATGGTTTCCCAACTTGATTCTTATGGCCTTTTGATTTTTTTTTAAATCTTTACATGCTTTCTTTTATACAAAGAAATTGAATGAAGCAATAACAGTATTCAACTGTTTTGTGGGTTTATTTGTACGATCTTACTATCGTAATTATAAACGTAAGTTCCGTAGGTTGGATGGCTGTTTATTAGATAGCATCTCTAGAACGATTCAAAGGATATCTATGATAATTAGCATAAGGAAGAACACATAGTTTACTTACATTTTTAATTCCTGAGTTGGTGGCTCAGGGGTTAAGTTCTTGGCTTGTAAACTTCAGGTCCCGAGTTCGAATCAAGCCATGTACAAATGCGGTTTTCCATTTTTGAATTAAATATGTACTTATTTACCCGACACTGTTACGATGAAGGAAAACATCGTGATGCAACCTGCACATATTGACGAAGAAATTCAAAGATATGTGTGAAGTCAACCAAACCGCACTTGGCCAGCGTGGTTGACTACGGCCTAGTCACCCCTAGTCGGTAGGGACGTTTAATGAGCTGGTGATGATCTTGATTATGAGGATGAAGTTGCCATAGTTAGTTTCAAATAGAGTAAATAAAAGAGCACATGTCGATGTTGAGCTCATAAAATTCATATGACCGTGAATTTACGTAAAAAGCATGGCCGTCGAATTCCAATACGTTATCAGGGTTATAAAACGTCACACGTAGTTAATGAATACCGCACGGGATCGGAATAAAACTTTGTGTGATGCATTGAAACACGTAGTTAGCATTAATGCTGCTGCATAAAAGAACATAATCAGAAAGATGTTTTTTTAAAAACAAAATACGTAAATAATAAGTTTTAAATGCATCGATATGCTTATTAATCTATTCGACAAGCTTAAGAAAATTTTATATATTTTTTAACTTAATTTAAACAACGTTTGAAAAGTTGGTTTTCGCGATTATGCGTATAGTTGTAATAAATATAATAATAATAAATTGTTATACATTCAATTAAAAGTGATGCAAGATCGTTACCCATCTATAATCGGACCTTATTTTATAAGAAAACCTGAAATGCCTCCAGGATGTAGTAAGTGACATGATTATAATTACTCATTAAACTAAAGAGAGACAGACATATTAGACTAGCTGTCGCCCGCGACTGCGTCTACACAGAGTTAAAAAAACTCATTAAGGAGCCTATGTGTTCCATACTTTGTTCTACATCTGTGAAAAATTTCATCTAGATCTGTGCGTCGTTCTTGTTGGATTGAATAATAACAACGCATTTAGACAAGTCTACAATTATTAAGTGTAAGAAAAACAATAATTACAATGTTCGAATATTTTAACGGGAGCAGCTATGACGGAAGAGACAGTTGAAAAAAAAATTCTAAGTTTACTGGCATTGGGTACATGGCTTTTGAGCCAACAGTTCTGGATATACTTTCAAACAAAGAACATCTAAACTTTCGTATTTTAATATGATAAGGGTCGACTTTATCCTTAAATCATACACCAGGAAAGATCACCAGGTTATGGTCAACAGTGATTGCCAATAGACAGCTTTGTATTGCACTCATGTACTCTTCAAGAGTTTTCCTTCACCTTGCAGTCACTATTGTCCTGACATCGGAACACAGTACCCACGTACATAATTATCTATTCTTCCTTCATTAGAATTAGTAAGAGACTTGGCTGCTTTGATCATTGTTTCGGATTTCTGACTTTGTGGCTTCTAGGGGCAGTGCATGTACCAAATATATTTCTCGAGACAATGCGAATATTAGATAAATTACAATCTTATAAATGGAGATTTAAATCTAAAGTTATTTGAAAATTGTTATATTAGGTTTCTAATTCATATACTTTACTTAATACAATGTTGCTCTTTTAGTCAATGTTTACGAAAAAAATAAGTAATTTTAAGGATCAATATACAGTCCAACCTGGAAAAGCGATAGTCCAAGGGACCACAATTTTTGTCTCGCTTTAGAGGTATCTCTTTAATTCGATTTTCGCATATGGAGGTAGCTCGACGGAATCATAGAATGACTCTCGCTTTTACAGGTTTGACTGTATTTTAACTTATTAATTTTTATTACTCTTTGATATTAAATCTTTTTTTTATCTACAGGAATAATGACACTCAGCCGCGGCCCGTGTGACCTCGACAACATGAGTCTGTTTCAAGACCTCAAATTAAAGAGGCGGAAAGTTGACTCCCGATGTAGCAGTGATGGTGAGTTGTTTTTTTTATACAGCACAGATACTTAATGGTTGAACATTCTGACAAAACGTTTACTTATAAACTTAATTGCAAGGAAAAGAGCACCTACGTTTACAAGCTTAATCTTTTAATGTTAAATACCATAATATCGTGAAGTATCATATTATTTTATTTCACAGAACTACTTTCTCTGTTATAGGTTTTTTTTAAGTTAAAGAATATATACATATTACAATGACATCCCAGCAAAAAATAATGTAATTCTATTAACAGACCTCAATATTTGTATGTTAGGTTTAAAAAAAATCTAAGGCAGTCTCGTGAATTTGCAAGATCGAGCAATAGTATAAATGTGGCAGTTATTTGATTGGCCTGGATTGTATAAATTCGGGGAGCTTTACGACTTAGTGTTACTGGCCCAATGCCTACCAGGCCAATGTCGCACGAAATTTCAAGGCAACGAGACAAACAAACAACACAGACAAACATATACAGACTTATTATATTCCGTATAATAAAATGTTATTTAGGAATCATAATTTAGTCGAATTTAGGAAATAGAAAATATTTAGATTAAAAGAAAAGTAAAAAGCTATATCGATTGTGTTTACACATATGGCCAGTAACAAAATTTAAAATTCGAACGTTTTCGAAACATTTCTAAGTTTTATCTCAAAGCTCGAAAATAAAAATTAAATTTTAAATTTCGAACGAGACAAGTCGAGTCATATCGTTCATTCGTTCATACAGAAATAACAATATTTCTTTGCAGCCAGTATAAACAATGAACGACAGTGTACCAATGTAAGGTCAGGAACGATGTCTATTGTTATTCGAGATGTGTTCACTATTGCCGTTCGGCTCACGGCGCGCCTGTCACTTTCCAATGCGATGGCGAATTCACATCGTTACCCGTAATTTCATTTTCATTTGGACGTGATTATATTAAATTAGACGTTGGATCGGTTTATCGCTCTTATATCGTTAGAATAGCTAACATTGAATTTTAAAATACGAAGATAAACTTATTATATTCTAAGTTATTTAAGTAAGACATTTATTAAATAATAATAAATTAAATTTTACTTTCTAATAGTAACATCGATTTAACCAATGATCGATAAAATACTATAAACACATCTCTTCGTATAACATTATGCAAGAGAATTTTCAAACATATGTTCGATAACTGTCGTCATCAACGGAAAGTTGAATAATAACCGATGCTAAGCTTGTTTTTGCGTGAGAGAGCATCAACAGGTTCCGAGAAATGCTTCGACTTTCACTCGAAACTGAATAAAAATCACCCGAAACAATATCCGGTTTGACGAGTTTAGCACAGTACAATGTCATATCGTTTAAAAAGATATAAAAAGTGTATTTAACTAAAGAGAACAGTTTCGATCGTCATTTGTCTGTATTTTCTTTTCTTTTTCTTATTTAGACGTCTTGAATAAACACCAGCCAGAGTTTAAAAGTACTACAATCTCTTGCAAATAATGCTTATTTATAAGGAAAAAATAATAAGGATAAAACAACAGTAAATACTCAGATCTTTATACATTTTTCAGTAAATTAATTTATCTCGTATGTCTATTTGCATTTTGTGAACGCAAACCCACGTGTGACTTAGCTTCTTAATTTAAATTTCGCCAACAGATTGGCTCGATGATTCTGTGCTACTTGTATCAATTGGCGTCGAGCAAATTCCTTTCATAGGTTACCATAATAGCTGTCAATACATTTATAGCGTTCCAGTCCTCGGGGTATATTATAGCTCAACCATCACTGCACCACTTATAAGATACCAAAACGCGCACCGCATCTTGTACGAAGTGACATCTGTCACGACTGACAACATGGCGTGATGCCCGATACACCCAGAGACAACACAGACCATAGACCAATACACTACATCATTGGCATAATAAAATAACTAACACTAAATTGCTAGTCATTTATTTTATCCCCAAAACACTAATCGGACTTTAAAAGGGCAATAATATATGGATTGTTATAGCTACAATCATTTTACACGCATTGAGAGAAGGAATAAATACGTCATCAAGAATGCGCGGTAAAAAGCGATAATGTACGTCTACGTAAACTTATGACGAAATACAAGTCACGTGTTTCTAAATCGATTCTTGAAACAAACGAAAGAACGTCAATCGATTTATGACGAATGCTTTTTTCTCGATCTCGATTAGTAACAAAACGTTTTGTACAATTTACCACATTCGTTGTGTAAGGAAATACGAAGTGGAGTATTTTACGTAAAATGACGAGAGGTGAAAGCAAATGAAGAAAGATTCCATAATTATTGTTATTATAAGTCATAAGAGAACGATTTATTTTTGGACGATCTTTGTCTTTTATATTCAAAATTCTTGATCGTATATCTCTTATTATGGCGTATAATTTCTTTAGATTAGAGGTTTTCTCCATTATATTGTACATTTAGTATGAAATACTGACAGTTTCATCAGCTTATTGTATAATATATTGTCACAACAAGGTGTCAAATGTCAGTATCAATTACCACCATTAACTTAGATGGCAGCTTCAAATAAAGGAATAGAATCAAAATATTTGTTACACTTTGATACTCGAAGGAAAAAATAGGTCAAGCGTTTTCCAATTATTTATAGATTCGCTTGGATTTAGATAACGGTTCGACGTGACGTTGCACCGGGAGGCGTGTTAGGGGTGTGACGTGACGTGACGTAAGCCCGGCCGGCGTCAGCGTGACGCACCCCTTGCGATCGCCTCGGACTCTTTATCTGTAAACTTTTTGTGCATCAATGAATTATTATACAAAGTCTGTGTAACGTTCTGCAGATTAAAAAAAAATGACGAACGAAATCTTCACAAATTAACGTCTAACTTAAAGTTAAAGTAACTGTCCTTTATATTATCTTATCAAAAACCTTACACCCTTTGTCGAATATCGTATATTGTTTGTTTTGCACGGAAATGAAGCAAATAGTTTATATTTTTATTTTATAATATACTAGCTGTTGCTCGCGACTTCGTCAACGCGGATTAAAAAAATATAACTTATGTTACTCAGAGATAAAGTAGCTTTCTAACAGTGAAAGAATTTTTCAAATCGGTCAAGTCGTTTTCGAGTTATTTTAATACTTACAACTATAAAAATCTTTCCTCTTTATAATATTAGCACAGATATTAAGTTATAACTCTTAAAATAAAATGTAAAGCAAGTATTAGAGTACAATTTACGAGTCAACGCATTCATAAGAGCCGAATGTTCACCGATAGCGAGTGGCCATGAGTAGTACTACGCGCCTTTGTACTTAAATAGTTGCTATCACACAACAGCTCTGCTATTATAATAATGGTAGAGCTTGTATGTTTGCGCTCGCTTTTTTTTACACTATTAATCGAATTCTGATAATTATTATTGTCTGTCTGCCCATTTATTAAAGATTTTTAAAGTGTATTTAATAAGTGCTTCTTATACAATTTATATATTTATTAAAAAATGTTAGAAACGTGTGCAAATTAGAACACTATAACGTAAACTCTACTATTATTAGGGATAATTTTTTTAAAAGCTTTCAAAAATCAATGGTTTTCTTGCATAAACAATAATAAAAAAAAACATTTTAAGAACAATAAGAGTCGATTTCGTTTTACGACCAAAATAAACATTTCAAATTAAAATTATGTAATATTTCCGTGATTTCTTACGCTCAACCTCTTATGCCGGAAATCAATGGTGTTCGACAAATTTAGGGAGGTCCGAGAACCCCGGCGCGGCGAGCGGGCGGGACGCGCGGCGCCGGGCGAGGGGGCGCCTCCTCATCTAGGGGTGTGACCTACTTCTCTCCGTGTCGCTGACCGCTAGCGACCTTCGAGTATGCATTCACCGATAAAACCACTCTTTCACCGAAGCGGATTTTATATAACGTAATCAACTTTATTGTTGTCTATTTTAAGATACGAAATTTATGTGTTGTGCGTATTGCGAATTTAACTGTCGATATGACTACCTGTTTACCTCGATACATTTCTGCACATACATTAGAAGCTTCTGTTATAGTGGAAACTTAAACGAAATAGCAAACATAAATCTTTTGTCGGCCGGCTGCAGCGTAGGCAATCAAAATAGTGCATTTATCTAGCTCGCCTAGTGCCTACCTAGGGCCTCGGTCGTATTGCATCACGCGGCTAGAAAGATCTGTCCCCACCAGCGATGTGGCAAAGGACGCGGAGTGAAATAGAGATCGTCCTCGAAGCGAGAGCGGTGCACGCGTTGCGGCGTCATTGTGCGGCCGCTCGGCCCGTCGCCGGCACGCGGTGACCTAATACCGGCTGGAGGGAGACCGGGAAGTGGCGCGGGGCGCGCGCTCGTGCGGTAGGTCGCGCTCACTGCGCGCCCGCGACGCCGCGCCCGCCGCGCACCCGCGCTCACGCTGCACGCCGCACGCTGCACGCTGCACAACCCTAAACTTTCTTTGCTTTTCCTCGCGTAAACAAATCCGCGAAAAATTAAAAATCGACTAACGCTCTCCGGATCCATCGATATCCTTAATCTTGTATCATTAGGAGCTCATTGCTACGCATCATTTTCGCGCATGTGACTAGCATTGAGGGTTTCCATTAAGTTAAATCGGTGAACAGTTGTGTGACGGCCGGTAACGGCAGCATCTCTCTGTCGAACGATCTGTGATTTACTATGTAATCCTCTTGCCAAGTGAGGGTTACGGGGACGCATATGGATTTAGTATTAAAAAGTCGGTAAAGTTGTTAACGTTCAATTGTTAATTTTGTTTGAATTTCTTACAATTATTTCTAAAGATTAATGATATATTGCATAATGTGTGTTAAAATTGTAGTTTTAATTTTTATCAATAATTTCCATTTTGATTTGTATAGGTGTATTCACCGCCGTCATTTCTTTTTGCGAGATTAAAAATTAAATTATTATAGATAATAGTGCATTAGATAGTGTGACGTAGATAGAACCCTTTGTGCGCTCGGCGCAGCGCAGGCGCGCGCTTCCGGGCGCCGCATCTGCGCGCGCGCAGCTTTCACTTTCTCCTCGCGCGCGGCGCTGCATCTCGCGCTCGCCGCCGCGCCGCGCCGCCACTCGCGTCTATGCTTCCTGCATTTCCCCGAGACATTTTGTATTTCCTCATTTCTCTTACCTATGTCAATGAGACTATATTTCACGCTAAAATTATTTCTATAAATATTTCAGTTTTAATCCCTTTAATATAAGTTTTGATGTCGTAGTTAATAAACATTGTGTAGATGATAGATTACTTTTCCAAGTGTTCGGGGCCGCGGCGGCGCTCGTATCGTGGCTCGTGACGCAACCCGCTAATCTAGCCGGCGGCGGCGGGAAGTGCAGTGTCGCGTCCCCGCGCCGCCCGCGCGCCCGTTGCGATCGCGCCGCGCGGTCGTTGACATTTCACCTAGTTTCTATTTGTCGCTTCTTAATAAAGTCCACGGTGCTCTTTTTCTTGTACGAACGGAGGAAAGGTCGTTCGTGACCGACGTTGATCGCAATCCGTTTGCCCGCAGGCGAGTCGGCGGCCGACACCAGTACGTCCTCGCCAGACCCGGGCCCGCCGTCGCCGCGCATGGCCGAAGCGGGCTGCAGCACGCCGCCGCACCCGCCGCCCGTGTTTGACGGCGGGGGCTCGCCGTCGCCATCGCCCGCATGCCACCCGACCGTCATCCGCTCCGCGCCACCCTACTCCGTCATCAAGTTCGAGGGATCCTCCACCGCCGTCAAGGTGGAGAGTTCTGCAGCTAGCAGCAAGCCGGACACTCCTTCTCCCTCCCAAATCTCATCCGTGAAGCTGGAGAGCAGCTCTCAGGAACACTCACAATCTTGTAGGCCAAGACCGTTGGCACCTCCGCCGACGAGCACGCATTCATCCATTTCACCGGTCCACTGGCCGCCCTCCGCATGCATCAACGGTGTTAAGCCGGAGCTCATCGGAGGTCATTTCCCACCGCAACCTCTGGAGCCCAAGGCTGGAGCCAGAGGACCAGCCCAATGGCGAGGTTCGCCAGCTGTCATCATGGGAGAATCAGGTGGCGTCCGAACGATGTTCTGGACGTTACCGGCACCGACGTCGACTAACGACCCGGCGCCGAGTGCGTCGCATACGCCGACGCCGCCCACACCCGATCCGACCACCTGTACTGAAGAATCAGCTGCCCGACTACTACTTAATCTTGGGGGAGATTTGAGAAGGTCACGGGGACCACCATTAAATATGGAACTACTGTGGGCAGGAGACGTGTCGCAGCTACCGCCTAATCAGCAGATACATGCACTGAATCTTAGTCCGTCGGCAGGCAATATGTCGGGAACATCTGCGATCGCGAGCGCCAGCTCTCTTTCAATTCCACGGCCAGAGCTACGTGCGTATGCACCCGAGACCGAGCGCGACGAGGACGAACAACCTATGATTTGTATGATATGTGAGGATAAAGCGACGGGGTTACACTACGGCATTATCACGTGCGAAGGCTGCAAGGGCTTCTTCAAACGGACTGTTCAGAATCGACGGGTTTATACTTGCGTAGCTGACGGAGGATGTGAAATCACAAAAGCGCAAAGAAATAGATGTCAATATTGCCGCTTTAAGAAGTGCATTGAACAGGGAATGGTTTTACAAGGTTCGTATCTTTTTATATCAAAATAAAAAGTTCTTATATACCTAAGTAATTTAATAATCTATCTATCTAATAACCTTTTTTGTATACCAGCCGTACGAGAAGACCGCATGCCGGGAGGACGGAACAGCGGTGCAGTGTACAATATGTATAAGTATAAATATAAGAAGCATAAAAAAACAAACGCTAAAGCGGCGACGACCACGAGTAGAGCATCACCGCCAGAGAAGCCCAAGGACCCTCTACCACCGATCCCACCACACCTCGTCAACGGAACCATACTTAAGACTGCATTGACCAACCCTAGCGAGGTAAGTCGCTCCAAAAGGATGAAATATATTCCTTAGTGTAAGAATACGTTAAATGTTTCATGGACAACTTGTCTTCCGTAGGTGGTACATTTGAGAGCAAGGCTGGAGAGCGCCGTGTCGTCGTCGCGGGACCGGGCGGTGCCTCTAGAGAGAGCATTGCACATGATCAGGGCGCTTATAGACTGCGATGCGATGGAGGACATCGCCACCGTGCGCCATCTACCTGACCTTCTGCACGACACGTCCGAGATCGGCGACAAGCTGTGCCGGATCGGTGACTCGATCGTTCACAAAATGGTCGCTTGGACTAAGAAATTGCCATTCATCATGGAGATCCCGATGGAGATCCATTCGAAGCTGCTAATGGAGAAATGGCACGAGATCTCAGTGTTAACGACCGCCGCGTATCAAGCGATGCACGGCAAACTTGCTCATGCGCCGCCTTCATCGGACCACGAACATGATTTTATGCAAGAGGTGAGAACACATTCATTTCCTATTTATGACTTAACTAAGTACATGCTTATAAGACATATGAACCCTAAATATACTGTAAGCCGAGATCTTAATAATACATATTTTCATTCAAGTACTATTTCTTGTACACTCCAAGTATTTACACAAATAGTTGGATTAGATAACAAGATATCTAACTTCTCGGTAGATCGTGTTACAAAATATCGTAGTGTTTGGACATGTAGGTAGTGAACCCTAGATGGCGGCACTAGCTGTTCACACTCGCGAGACTTCCGCCACATGCGCCGGAGTGCAGTTACGTGATCTGCATCAGCCTTGCGTAATCCCGATAGAAAGTCGCCGGCGACTGCACTCGGACGCTCGCGGATAGAACTCGTTTCTAACAGAAATCGAGATTTATTACAAATTGCAATAGATTCGCTAATCTATATGTTCTTCAGGAATTTGATTTAATCTCTATTAAATAGTTAATTTAGTTCTCTTCCATCTAATAGAATATTTTCTTAATGTTAACTAATTTCATTAAAGTCATCTTCTGATTCTCTTATCATATCACTTTACTGCACTCCTGTTCTCTGAGAACCTTTCTCTAAACTTTTACTTTTTTATACCTTATATTTCAAATGTAACAACTATTATCGATCCTCGTAACATTTCACATTGTTATCTTTTTTTATATTTAACAACGTTGTTCAAAACAACAGACGGTTGAAAAAGCGTAAACTCGCAAGCAACGAGCAGTTGTGTTACGTAAAGTAAACCGTAACCGCGGTAGTTACACATTGATTATTTTCATTGTCTAGTGCAGTTCCTTCTAACTTACATGTGCACGTTACATAAAAAAGTACATTTTTATAAAACAGGTTAATACCTAGTGTGTATTAGCTTCCGAATAAACAGCAAAACTTTAGAGCACTTGTAAGTCAAGACACTAGCTGGAATCGGCAACAACGCTTACGTACAATAACAAATTCGGCTAACCGTTCAACTTTTTAACCAACTTCCGAGAGGAAAAGGTTCTCAATTAGTCCATAAATGTTGTTTTAATAAAAAAAAGACAGGCTTTATCAATCAATCTCAGTGCAGTCAAAATTAAGTATAAAGAACAGAAAATGCTTTTCTTTGACACCACTCCATAGTTATCATAGTCCACGTTTCTTGAACAAACCTTTGTGTCCTAGGTGAACGCCAACTTACGGACGCTTCAGAACTGTCTGACGTCACTAATGGGTCGTCCGATCACGCTGGAGCAGCTGAGACTAGACGTGGGGCTCGTCGTCGAGAAGATGACGCAGATCACCTGTGTCTTTCGTCGCATACAACTCCGCATGGAGGAGTACGTCTGCCTCAAAGTCTACATCCTCTTGAATCAAGGTATGTCTTTTTGTCTTCTATACTTGATTGTTTTATTGCAAAATAGAGGCGAGAGGAGAGAATTACAAACAGTATATTACTTTACCTGGTTACGAAGTCTATTTCGTTTAAAAAAAATACAGTTAACTATTCCAGAATACTTTATAATCATAAATACCGCGTTCTTTTCTTTGATTTTCAACAGAACACATTAACCCAAATATCATAAAGATAAATGGATTTTTGTAAACTGATTCAAATGTATTGTAGATTGACGTCAAATTCTATTCAAACGGAGACGATTCAAAACAGTGGTAATTGATAAAGCGTAACCTTTCACCGCTTCGAACATAATTAAGGACGTAGCTATTAAGGTTACGTAAATAAAGTTCGCGAAATCATTTCCTAATTTTAACATTCCATATTAGTTAAATAAAAAAAGTTTAAATTACAAGCAGATAAGCCTTGCACCAGGACGCTCCAGGATAGTATTTTAGTAAAGTAGCTAGTAATTTAGTAACTAAAGTCCGAACAGCAACATTTTAGTAGAGTAGATTAGTAAATCCTTTGTTCGGATACTTGCTACTTGCTAGTCGACTAACATTCTATCCGGATGCCAACAAGGCTTTACGGTACTCATTGGAACTTGCCATTT
>QDHC01004541.1:567419-579262 GCA_013186455.1 Papilio dardanus tibullus | reverse complement strand
TGTTCGGATACTTGCTACTTGCTAGTCGACTAAAATTCTATCCTGATGCCAACAAGGCTTTATGGTATTCATTGTAACTTGCCATTTCTAAATTGGTATAAAATACTTATTGTTGGTCATTTGAATACTATAAAATGATACTTGTGTTCAGCTTGGTGTTAATTAAAAGTCCAAGCGACAAAGACATGTACATTATTAATACTATAAGTGCCTCGGACACATGTCGTTTTTCCCTAGACTCTGCGCCAAGTACGATATTGTAACATCGTCAAACTGCACTTCATCTAGGGTTGTCGCTTCGTGGTATTTTAGAGATAGAGATATTTAGCTTTTATGTTGCTCTTGATTCTACTTCATTGTAGCTGACTTATATACAACAATATGAACTTGATATGAATTATTAATTGTTTTGAGCAAATAGAACGACTTTTTCAACAGAAAAGATTTGACCGTTCTAAAACTCCGATGTTCTCTATCTGTGTATTTTATTTCCATTTTAATTAACTTTGGTGTAAATGCAGCTTTTAGAAGGAAGGGAAAACGAGCATTGGAAGGCCATAGATCGCACCGACGCCTATAGATTTTTTTGTATATTTTTTTTATGTTTAAAATGTTAGCAGCCCTATCAGTAATCCAGTTATAGAGTAGACGTACGGGGGTGCATCGGCCGCGCGTCATGTAGGTCAGTTACAACTAGTCCTGCGCCGTGACGTCGCCTGACTCATGCGCGGCTCACACGCACGGTCGTCGCTCACATTGTAAACTGATCATACAGTAAACAAATCAATTTACAGCTAAATTGACAATAATTTGTAGAAAATATTACTAATAGAAATAATTGTGCGAATTCATTTAATCAAATATTCATAGTTGATTTAATTTCTATTTCTAGGAATCTTAGCGTTAATTTGTTGTTGTTAGCCAATAAAATTAGGTTTTGATATTTATTTAAAAAATGCTAGAGAATCTAAAAACAGCCGTACTTTTTAAACTATAATGCACAAGATAATGAAAATACCATTGCTTCGATAAAACATATTAAAGCAGGCTACAGACGCTCATTTAACTGCACAGTTTTAGTTTTACAGTTAAAACTGACGTACACACGTCAATTTAAGCTGCACAGTTGAACTGTACAGTTCTCAGTTTTGGTTGTAAGTTTGTAGCCGGATTTAGAAATTGACATTATAAAGGCTGTAAGGTAAAGCTCGACCCATGATGGGCTCCGTTTTCCACAACTCCACGCCTAGCGCGGATTTTGTGTGACTTCACGCATATCTTTGAATTTCTTCACCGATATGTGCAGGTTGCATCACGATGTTTTCTATAAAGGATGTAAATAGATGGTAGATAGTTCGAGAAAGTTCTTCTCTAAAGATTTGACTTTGATAAATAGGCTACAACAGTATTGATGCAAAGATCTGTATAGAAAGGTATCGCGACAATAAGTTGATGCGACGAGACAGCGCTCGACGGCGGTGCAAAGTGTACTCGTTAATATTATTATGATTTATGGTACATGTAACCCAGTTGCGAGATGCGAGACACGACTCGCTTGCGAAATCGATTAGGTACATCGAGATATTTCTTTCAAATTTCACTTACGCTAAAGCTTCATTAGACCAAGTTCGCGATAAAAATGGAGACATTACCCAAGCATAAGACCGTTTTGTGCGTAACACCAGTCTATTGAAGTCGTAGTGTTACAAAATTTTACTTTAAGAATTTAGCAAAAATTCCACGCTTCACAGATCGTATATCGACACAATATTTCTAGCAATAACTTCTATATTCGCTTCAGCGTTGACACAGGATAAGGAAAAAGAACAACATATACTTATTTGTTACTAGCTGTTGCTCGCGACTTCGTCCGCGTGGAATTAAAAAAATATAGCCTATGTGACTCGGGGATAATGTAGTTTTCTATGAGTGAAAGAATTATTGAAATCGGACCAGTAGTTCTTGAGTTATTTCAATACATACAAAAATTAAAAAATACAAAGTTTTTCTCTTTATAATATTAGTATAGATTATGTAGCCCAATATAAAACATTTTTTTCTCATTAATGCTGTTCAAACTATTAAGTACATAGCTGTGGATATCAAATAAGCTAAGTCAACGTCGATATGCGCAAGCGCAGTACCATTGGGTAGGAAAACTGTGACATCCTGCGTTATCGCTCGTATGTAGGTCGCACTTGCGCCGTTTGAAAATAATTTTCACCGCGCACTCGGTACTTTATTGCGCCGTTTATGAAACAACACCGTTGCTTACGCTTTGAAAGCGTTCGAAAACTTAACACAATAACGTAGTGCTACAAATAAACGCACAATGTAAACGAATGGGAACGGTACTGTACAAGGCTCGCTCGAGTTTAGTGTTTCTAGACGTATCTTACGGAATCTCGAGTATTTGCAGTAGCTTTAGTCGTAGTATTAGGTTTTACTCTTATAGCCGTTTACACCAACCAACCCCTAAAATAGTTTTAGATAGGTGTCTTTTTGCTTAAGGGTCTCCCTAAATCTAACGGATCCCTTGCGGTCTAGTGACACTTAACTGTTAGTGACAACGAAAGTAGTGTTAAGTGACATTTAAAATGCGTTAAGGGTTACCTAAAATTTAGGGATTGTTGGCGAAAACGGCCATAAGTATCTTAACTTACAAATAAAGCTAAAATAGTTTTTTAAATACTCGTACTAGCTGTTGTGCGCAACTTCGTCCGCGTGGAATTAAATAACAGCCTATATTACTCAGGGATAATGTAGCTTTCTAATGGTGAAAGAAATTTTGAAATCGGCCCAGTAGTTCTTGAATTATTTCAATACAAAAAAAATACAAAATTTCTCTCTTTACAATATTAGTATAGAAAACTACGAATAGTAACAACAATCGAAATAATATCTCATTTAAATGTTATGACGTCATATATTACACAAAATTATTAATTGATATTTTAGAGTTAATCCAAACAATAATGTTAGCCGTGTTCTTGAAGCCAATTAATTTCGAATACTTGTGTAGTTAACCTATATACGAATAGATTGACAGATCTCGCGGTACGAGGCAATGACTAGACTCATCAAGATCCACATCTTAATAATACTCTATTGAAATAATCTACGAATTTAAATGATTACAATTTTAATCAATAAAGAAACTTTGTATTTTTGTATGTATTGAAATAACTCAAGAACTACTGGGCCGATTTCAAAAAATCTTCCACCGTTAGAAAGCTAAACTATCGCCGAGTAATATAGGCTTTTTTAATTCGACGCGGACGAAGTCGCGAACAGCAGCTAGTTATTGTATAAACTTCTCATCAAATAGTAGACTGCTATAAGCTTCATCACTGTAGTAGTTTGAGCTACTGACTAATAACACGGTTTAAAAGATTTCTTTCTAGTGTCAGCTATGTTTATTTTAATCTCTATGAATACAGCCCGAAGGATTTTAGACTTATCATTCGCCTCTATTACCCCTGACATAAAGACTTTAGTTATTTTGAACTATAACTGGAATCACAAATCTAGAAAGAGCAAGTGGTCGACGCTCCGCAATCGACTCGGTGAAATGGAAAGCGCTTGCGCAACCGCAGCGCGAACGCGGCCTCTATACTTGTATAAAAGTTACTGCGTAGTAGTTGTTTACTTTTTTTTATTAGTCCAAAGTTATTTTCTTGCTATCATTTTCTGACGTCATTATTAATCTTCCTATTTACAGTTTTTACAATTGATATAAGAAAAATAGATGTCACTGGTCTTGGGTTACTCTAATTTTAGAATTTAATAAAAGTACATAAAAAATGGAATTGTTACGTAAGTGTTACGTGCAAAAGGGCGTTCACAGTGCGTATGTAACTCGTGCAACAAGAATAAGCGTTACTAAACAGTAGCGGGAGGACCGCGGCGACGTGCAGCGCCACAACGCGTATAATAGACGCGTTACGTCACTCGTAACGGGACAGCATTTCACTCTCGCAGCGAAAAGCGCGATGCGGAAGCGAACTTTCTCTTTTGCGCCGCGCCGAGCGCTGCAGCGCAGGCGAAAAAACATCCATTAGCCGTTCGAGAACCGAACTCTTACATAATAATCCCCCCCACAACACACGTGCAATTCGTAGATTTTTCCACGGTCTATCGTTTTATGTAATGCATGTTTACGTGATAAATAATATAATTAAAATTCATGAGAAGTTAGAATATATTTTAAAATACACATTTTTGCCAAAACACGACAAATACAACAGTAAATATTCTTCCAACTTTGCAGAATTTGGACTACTAGAAAAAAACTTTTAGCGATTTTGCCTTAAAACATACATAAATAGCAAATTATGTATTTAATATATAAATAAACATTGTAACCTCTTAACGCGATATTCATAAATGCATAAAATCAAACAGTAAAATTGCATTTATCTATTTTCTATCAAACATTGTAAAGCAATATCAGTATACCAGTATGTATTGTGAACAGAGCGATCAATTAAATATAGCTGCACACAACGCGTAAAACATTCGCGCGTACAATACGTTGGTAAAGCGTGCGAGAGCGAGACGAGTGAGGACGCGAGCGAGCTCGAGCGGAGGTCAACGGCTAGCCGCGGTCGTTGCCCCGCTATCGGAGTGACCTACTGAGCGCGTGACGTCACCGCCGCACCGCGCGCCCCGTGGCATTGGCGCTGAGACGTACAGCGCCATCTAGCGCCGAGTAGGCCGAAATCAGTACTATTACGGTTCATGGAACGACGAACTAAGTTGAAATAAGCATACGATTGACGTCGCAATTATTATTCTGTGCGCTGTTTGAGGCACAGCGATTCGACAAACATTGTCGTCACGACCACACCGGACTGGAATTACGTTTAAACTTCCGGACATTTTTCCTTGAACGTTTATAGCGCACCGGTACTCTGATGCTGTACATACTAATTGATTTAACTAAGATTTTATATGCCACATTTAAAGTATATTTTAAATACGAATACAATATTGAACAAATGCAAAAGGCTTATAGTATTTTTTGTTCCTAAATTAAATATTTATTTTCAGAAGTAGAACTGGAGGGCATTCAAGACCGTTACGTTCAAGTTCTACGCAGTTACTTAGAACACGCGGCACCCCATCATCCAGGTCGGCTTCAGGAATTATTTGCGAGGATACCAGAGGTAATTTACCTACATAACACACATTTTATTGCTACGGTAGAGACATTTTTGCCCAGACTACAACTAGATAGTAGCAGAAGCCCTTGAGTTAGGTTATGAAAGCATGCAGGCGCACTTGACGGCTGCTTCAAGGTTATGCTTGCCTCCTCGAGACAAAATAGTGGCCATTGGCAAAAAAGGGAGGACTTTTGTTTTTACCTAACAATAATAATTTACATTGTTCGTTAGTGTAAATAATACGGATAACGTTGTCACTACTTTCTAAAAAACGATATCTGTACAGCAAATAATGTGCACCATTTACAAGCAACGCAATCCGTTCTGATATAACGCCAACGCAGACGAGGTAGAAAGTACCCGACCGATCGCAATTGAAATGGAAAGCTAAAGTACCACAATGCTGATTCGTCCTTTCTCCTCCACTTTCAGATCCAAGCGGCGGCGAACCTGTTGCTCGAGAGCAAAATGTTCTACGTGCCGTTCGTGCTCAACTCCGCAGAGATCAGATAGTACATGGCCCAGCAGGGCGTATAGTTCTCGATGTACGAGACCAGCGCCCCGCGACCGCGCCGCGCCGCCGTCTTATGATCGCCCGAGACCGTAGACCGCGGTGTCTGTCCCGGCTGCCGCAGGGGATCGGGCGCGCCGCAGTCAGAGACCATGTCTGATCTCGACTCCCTTAATAAATAAATCTGCGGACGCACAGGTGACGCAGTGAAAAGACAGTGTTGACGAGTGAGAGTGCGTTATACCTTTGTTGAGTCGACGTGTGTATTGGTTTATTGTTTATTAGAGGAATTAAAACGTCCCAATCGACAGACTGATTTATGATTAAACTAGCTATTATTTTATAGATAACCAGGGACTTGAATGCGTGTTTTATACGTGGTAGTGTATACTACTTAGTGTTAAATAGATTAAATATATAATTATGTTACTGTGTAATTTTTGTCGTCAATCGGAGAATCGCATAATATATTATTTCTGTAAATATAGAGTAACCTTAACGGTATAGCGTTTAAGGAGTTGTTTTATTTAAACAGAATCGTTTCTTGTAAATGAAATATTGCTGTTTTAGTTTGCATTTTATATTGTCTAGTATTAAGTCGTAGGGTAATTTCTGGGTGTGTAATATCAATTCTTTTATTTCTTATTTAATTGTATGACTTTGTTCTTAATATAAGTAGCACTAAGTACCTACTCTCAGTGTTTACCAAGACTGCTTGTATACAACTATACTGTTTATACACTAACATACGTTGCGCGGGTTCTCCCGCGTTTTCTTTATAGTCACAACTTTTGCATTTTTATTGCCAATATTTCTTGTAACACATGTGCAAGTTCTGTGCTCTCAACGACACACTTCTCTTTGTTCTGGTCTAAATAGATACGTAAGCTGTCGAGGACGGCTCGGTCGCCCCGTGCGCCGTCTCGTCCTCATGCTTTGGACATTCACTAATAATATTGTCGCTTCCATTGATGTGTTCAAGTTACAAATATGCTCAAATCCCTAGAACTGTAAATTCAAACTCACGTCTCATTTCATAGCCAACTCTTGATGCTATCTCCCCATACCATTAGATTCACAAACACTAACAAGCGTCATACCACCAGTAGACAAGCGGACCTTAATTCTACCCACCGGAAAAATTGCTTCTTATTAATTGGTCAGTTGTCAATTATTATAACACCGTCTGTAAAATTATTTCACCTTATCTCAATGTGTTTATACAGAGAAAGTACTTCTGTGACTGCGACACGGTAAAGGAAAGATGAGATTCGAACGCAATTGTTATAACGATGTTGTCAATTTTTTATCTGTATTGATTGCACAATTAAGTCGACTGGAAGAAAGTTAACCTACAAGATTATGCAGTCGATAAAACTAAAAAAAAAAATACATACTTTATACTATTTTGTAACAATGTTATTGTCATCATGAGAAGGTAAAAATTAAAGATAAAACTTTACTCCAGTCAACTTGTTTGCACTAACAATATTGGATTACGGATAGGACATTTTGCAACATGTAATTTTTACGATAAATAAAAAAAAACTTTAATCTAAAAAAACTTTTTCATAACCTTTTGTGGGTGATTTGGATGGAAAATGAAAATTTTACAGACAATAAATAAAATGTAATCGTAATTTTACACTTTTTTACAATTTGACGTTTTTAATAAACGGTTACCATCTTTAAATAAGTACGTCTGAATAATATAGATGGATATCAGTGTCTTTATTGAATCCAGAAGCATTGTAACGCGATTCATATTGTGCTCCGATCCATTGTTATATCACAACCCATAAGTTTCTGTAACCATTCATTGACTAATTTCTCATTCATTGTTAATTTATACGTTGCATTCCCTTAGTTTCCATTTTAAAACTTTACTAATCTTTCAGTCATCAGAGGGTCATAGAAATAACTAATGAACGAAACAAAAAATAAATAGTTTTATAAGTATGATATATAAACAATTGTCTAAATAAGTTTGTTTACTATTCTAACCTAAAATGTTTCTACTCTTTTGAAGTGTCATTTACAAAAATCAAATATGAGATTCAAGTAATTATGTTGTATTTCTGTGACCCGAAAATCTCATTAACTTCAAATATCCTTCATCCTGTAACAACATCGTTAAGTCGCATTATTCATAAAGATTTACTAACGTTTAGTCGTAATTTTAAACAGATAAAATAAGGAGCTCTTTTGACTAATTGTAACTTAAATAGTGTTAATTTTCCGCAACACTGTCAGACATCACTGCTTGTATTTTTAAAGTTATTGCCGTTATTTAATAAAAAAATCGTATTAATCGTTAATATTATTAAATTGTAATAAACGTTCCAGCAACGGTGAACAGTTACCATTAGATTTAAGTCGGCAGAAATAAGCCGCGTTTAAATTAAGTAAAAAAACCAAAAAGTTCGTTCTAGGGACTTAGGTTTTAGGTAAATTCCTTTCCGCGTTTGTTTTTTCTCTATAGTTTAACTCTTCAAGCAAGTGTACGAATTATTGCCCCAATTATTATTACTTCAGCGATTTTTTATAAATAGTCTAATTTTTACATCTCAAATCCGATTATATTAATTGACCAATAAAAAAATATATATTCTTTCTTACATGAACCGAATTATAATTACTATTATATCTTTTTCTATAACAGATATATAATTTAATTTAGTTATTAAAAAACTGGAAGCACATAAAACAAAACATCTGCAAATGTTCTAAATAACGCTTCATTTCCTTAGTCGGGTAAACAGCATAAGTTGCATAAACTAGTTGGTCAATTGATCTTACAAATATTATGTAATGAGAGAATCCTGTTACCTGAACGTGCGAGAAGCGTCCGTTCCTCAACGTGTTACCATTAGTTAAGTCTTAGTGGGTATGTGTTTTGTACATTGTTATTATTAGATTTCGAATACAACCAGTTACGATACTGCCATCAAATGCCTAAATAGTTTTTCGATTAATTTTGTTATTATACTTTAATTACGTTTTTTCTATTAAGTTAATGACATTCGCGAAATTATTAGTTAAATGTGATAATGGAACAGTGATAATATATTGGGATACAAGCGCGAATGTTTACGACCAGACAGAACGCGGTTTTAATACCGGGCCTACGTCGGGTCTACGCCGCGTAGCCGTCGCGGGCCGGCTCCCCGCCGGCCTGCACTCGCGCGAGCTTTTAGTTAACAATAAAGCCCTCCCTTAAATTGGGTAACTACATATATTTATTTATTCAATTTTAACTAACTTAAATTATAATTAATTAGTTCTTAAAAATAACGCCATCAGAACGACGGTGGTAAATCTAAAGTCTGAGGTAAAGATGCCTTCATAGATTTTTAAACATTGTAATGAGGGAAATCGTAAAGATAACTATAGTCGCAAATCGTGCATCATTCTACTAAATATGTTAACGGTATTTATAAGTAATATTGACACTTATTTTGTTAGTAACCTAGCATAAAGATAAGACGAACCTAACGGCAGTGTATCAGAGAGGACTTAGATATGTAAGGATGTTATTGGCGTTGTACAAACGGATACTATGTTTATAAATAAACGATGAAATTGGCGCATTACTGTCGAGTACCTAATTAGATTAGTACACGAGCCTCCGGAGGCTATCCATTTTGTCAAATATAAATGTAAATACAAAATTATATACGACGCATAACATTGTCATTTATTTCATGTCTCTTCAGATTTGTTAGGAGCCACAACACCACTTGGACTAACAGTAATCAAATCATAACGAGCTTCTCACATACTTTTTATATTCATTGAACAGATTAATTTCATTAGTTTTTTCCGTAAAATGTTTCAGTTTATCTTATCTTAATCTACAATAGAAGTTGACGCGTCAACAGATGCAACAACTCTATGAGTAGATAAACAGAAACTAATTTCGAATTTATATAATATAGTGTAATAATAACTTAAACATCATCGATTAGTAATGACACACAGCTTTGTCTCCATACATATTTATAATACATGTCGAAGCCTTTAATATAAATAAATCACATAATTTGTTGCGAAGTTGGCTAAGAGTTAAGATCTAAATAATATGGCGAAAATATTTTGACTGATATAAATAAATAGTAACGTAAACGTAATGATGTTAATATATTTATAAGAATGTAACAAAAAAAACTTAATGCATTTCTCACTTTCTTTACAGTCCATAAGAGAATAAATTAATTACGTCTAAGATATTGTGACGAAATATTTTCACATTCATAAGTAAGGTAAGGTTTGTTGTGTAATAATAATATCGTTTCTTGTACTTTTGAGTAAAAGGAAGTTTGAAATTTGTGTACATTAGACAATGTATTAAATTAGTTACAATTTAACGAGTGTAAAACTGTAAGAGAATATATATTTGGAAACGTTGAGTGTTTGTTGTATGTAACATGTCACAGAAGGGTATTCAACCCTGAGTATACATTATACTATAATATACATAATAGATATCTATTCTACGAGTTATACATCGTTTATAACAATAATTGTGTTTTCTGTTACGGTTACACAAACAAACACGTTTCGCTTTTTAATGATTTCATGTCTTCAAAGTCCGTTCTATTGTGTAGGCCTTTTTCAACTGTTATAAATATGTAACTTAAGTATGACACCCACTTTTGTAACTTCACAGTATCACCGAAAGTGCCACTGGGAAACGCACGTATGTCTATTAGCTGCCATTGTATCAATAATAAGAGTTCGATGTGGTTGAGTGCGCTGTATCTCACATATTTGTATAGTTGGGCTCGCTCAATATCAAGACTTATCGCTTTCAGACTTAGCTAGTACGTTTAAGTATTACGATACCCTAGGGTTCTATGTTTACGTGTAGCAAGTCACATTAGTTGCTGTTCGATGTATCTTTCTCGATGGTTAAAAGGTTATTGTTATAATTCGACCAAATTAATTATCACATTGAGTGTATGAAGTGTTTGTGGAAGTTGTGACTCGTCTCGTTCGAGTGGTGCGCCGGCTGTTAGTCAAGCGATCGTGTTCTGGTTTGCCAAGAGGAGTTACCTACAGTTGTGTTTAGTTAGCGATGCATAACGTGTTTGTACTTTAATTTGTTTTTTAGTTGTACTCTTGGAAATCAATGGTTAATAACTTAAGAAAATAAAATGTATGTGAAATATTTGGTTCGTTTTAATTACCTTAACATTTTTTACTCTAATCCTAACGTGACCAATATTAATCATGCTTCTAAGGTAACTTTTGTTGCTCAAAATATGAGAAAAATTTACTCGACTCTCTTTTGGTATGGACTCTTCCTACTATAGCGTCAAGGGGTACCTGCGTCGAGCGACAGGCGCTTGTACATAAATAAGCGTGTATTAACCCAACACCAATTATTATCCCACAAGCTCAGGATAGAGGTCAGCCATAGGAATTATTATTTCCTCCTAATAAAGGCGTTTTAATATTGATCTTATTTATTTATCCATAAACTAAAACTTTTTATTCTATGACATGGAAACAAATTATACTCTGTGCCTCGCTTTCATGTTTCTATATTTTTACTCTACTTATCTAATCTTTGAGAAAACCCCTTTCTGTCAAATTGCCGCCACATGTCACAATTTAGTTATTCTTGATTTTTCTGTAATTATTCATTTTAATATTTGTAAAAAATGGTAAGGCCCAAACGTTATATAGATTAGTGAGGTTATTTTCTAAATCTCCAATCTGTACACCGTTAAAATAATAGTAAATACTTGATTACATTAAACTGTACAAGTGATTTCGTCCTCTATTTTGCAGAAACCCCTCATGCTACAAGGGCACGAGCGTGCCATTACGCAGATCAAGTATAACCGTGAAGGTGACTTGCTATTTTCTGCTGCAAAGGATTCAAAGCCCAACGTGTGGTGGTCTCTAAACGGTGAACGTTTGGGCACTTTTAATGGCCATGGTGGTGTCGTATGGTGTCTCGACGTTGACTGGCAGACGATTAACCTTATTACTGGTGGTGGAGATAGTTCTTGCAGGTAGGTTTGTTAGGTTTTATTCCAACCTAAACTCCTATTTAGCATGTCCTAATTAGTTTCTATTAACTTTGTAGTCATTATTGAAAGTTTTATTTGTTAGCAGTGTCAAAGCTCAATTCTTTGCAGCTTAAGCTGCTTCTTCAA
>QDHC01004541.1:523398-558401 GCA_013186455.1 Papilio dardanus tibullus | reverse complement strand
CTTTTAAGCGGTCTAAAGCAAAAATATGCTTTACCCTACAGCTTCATTAGACCGAGTTCGCGCAAAAATCAACCTTACGCCTAAGCAAAATCCTTATCGCGAAGTCGGCCTAATGTAGCTATATCTACATGGTAACAAATATATGAAGCTATTTGATTGGTCAAGTATCTTTATATCAGAAAAGACGCTGGGTCTGGGCTCTCTCAAGAGTACATTTCTAAACCCAGATTCCAAATATATCACAAACTAGCTGTTGCTCGCGATTTCGCGCGGAATAATAAAATATGTTATGTTACTCAGGGATAATGTAGCTTTCTAATGGTGAATGTGGTGAATGAATATTTGAAATCGGCACGGCAGTTATTGAGTTTAGTTTATACAATAAATAGAAATCTTCTCTCTTTATAATATTGGTACAAATATGGTACCAGATAAACACTAGATTCTACTATGACCCACAAATAATAAAATTAATCCCTACCCTATCTTATTTGCAGTATTCTAGAACTTACCTTGATTTCTTCTGATAATTAACCAGTTCTATGTAAACAGAGAGCGGAGTCACTTTTGATTTCCTGATGACATTTTTATCAGACAGCATTGAGACAACAATAGCAGTCGTTGTCGAATCGGAAGTCAAGAAACCCAAATTATGTAAGCGCTGGATATTATATAATACTTTTTCAAGTGGAAGTTGAGGTAAAACTGCATTCCAGACCTGACAGGAAAGAAGATTTGTTGATTTATTATTATTGTTTTGTATCACAATGTAAGGAACGGCTGACGTAAAATTTATAAGAGGTTAGTTAGCCTATCATCATCATCACCATCACAAGCTCACTAGGGGTTAGTTTACCTGTGATAAAAGTGAATTTGGTAAATTATTTTCTTTAGTAAATTCAAAGTTCATAGCTCTGTGTAAACTAGGCACATATTATGCATACAACAAGGTCAATAAAAACAAATCTTGCCTCCTGTGACGTAAGCAGATGTCCCGGAACATGGTCAAGAGTAAATGAGTTTGCCCGAGCCATCTCTGCAGCGGCAGATGGGTCCTCACAATGACGGAAGTCTTCAACTTTCTGGATATAATCGAAAATTTCCTTCGTACCTTCAGCATTATCGGACAACTGTTTAGCTCGCTTTAAACCAAATAGCGCGTATTTTATAACTGCGCCGCGTGCTGTAAGGAATTAGATTAACAAATGATTTTTGTAACAAATGATTATTGTTAAAACTTTCGTGAGACATTTTTATACTTTATATATTTAAAACGGCTAAACGAAAAAGGGAACCACCAAAAATAAGCACTCGCCCTTATGATGGACTACCGAAGAGTTCGAAACTAGTCGGTACCATCACCGAAAATTCAAAGATAAGCAATAGTATCTCACCATGATCATTTTCAGCAATCTTCAAATGAGATTTACAGAGCAGAGTTTTATGTGATCGACTATGTCTTGATTTAACTCTTGACACTTCTTTAGCAAGTTCCATCGGGTCTTTCTTTGTGTACCACTGTCTAACATGTTTGCACCAACCTCGACCATTACCTGTACAAATAAACCTTTATAATATGAATAGTATTCAAATTAAAAGAAAGTATAATACAAAATATTGAAAATAGAAATTATGGTTTGCTAAATTTGCATCAATTAAATTGTTAAAACTTTCATTAAGCAATTTTATACTTAATTTAAAACAGCAAAATGCTCTGAAGATGGACTCTCAAAGAGTCCGAAACTAGTCAGTATCGTCACCGAAAATTACACGTGAGTTTTAGCCGTTTTAAATTAAGTTTTTGCATCAAACTTACCAGTTTCAAAAGTTCTTGTGAAATGGTTAAATGTGAACAACTGTTCAGGAGTGATACATATTTCAGAAGCAGCTAGATAAGTTGCTTCCTTTACAGGTGCAGAACCATGGTACAAGCATTTAGTCAAAGCGTATGCGATTGCTTCAAACCTAGTGCACCAACCTTGTTTGTGTGCCTAAAATCAATGATAAAATTTAACATAATACATTAAGTTTTGTTAGTCGTAATTGTGTGTCATATACAGTAGAACTTGAATAAACTGAAGCCTAAGAAACCACAACATATTCTCTCTATTCCGAGTTCATTGCTTGTTGAGGTTGTCTATCGACAATGACTCCTATTTACTGAGGTTACACGCTTATCCAGGATTGGCTATATTTACATATTTTTTTAATTTCATGACTCTTATCGATGCCTATGGTTTTAAAAATATGTAATCCACATGTACATGCTTGCAACCATTATTAGACGTTAACTAATACATGCATAGCTAATTTTGGTACTGAAGGTCAATTCAAGTTTTTAAAATGTTGTAAATGTATACATATTTTTTAGCGGACTTTACAAAGAATTTTAATATTTTTTACTTTAACTCTGACATCAAATGGATACCAAGTATTTGATTACTTAATAATAATAAGTATTATAAAAATTGCAGTGTAAAACTGCAGTTCAAGTTTTGTGAAGAAACATTAAATGGTTTTTGCAGAAATTCAAGTCTGCAACCTTCAGTAGTATTGTTATACTTTTTGTGATATTATTGTACAAAAAAGTATATACTATTGCACAGAGTTCATCAATTTTAACTGCTTAAATCTAATGGCCAGATATTGAAAAAATTCTTAAAGTAAGGGCCACTTACAATCTGACAGACTCAAAAGTTAGTATGAAATTCTGAGTTTAATTGAGGTTTTTAGACATTGACATATTTAAATGATGTTTTAGTAATGAAAGGTGTTTCCTCTTAATGTTAAATAACAAATACTTCAGCAAAACATTTGCCTATTACCTAATAGTATAAATTCTTGCTGTTAAAATTTACCATATGTTAAAAATATTCTGTTGGTTGATATACACTTATGTTTGTTTGTAATTTAAGCAAAAATACCACATGCTTGAGAGAATCATACGATTACAATCCTAATCTTAAACATTACAAACAATAGACAACTTGCATATTTTGTAATAAACTGTTATCTTCCCAAACATGAGTTAAGATTTGTACTTACCTTAAGAATGATATTGACCACCTCAGTATTATTGGCCCCGTTTTGGAGTGCCAATTCTATTGCGTTTAAATTTGATCGATCGTAATAATTGTGAGACCCCCAGTTACCAGGGTAGTACTTAGGCTCTTCTTTTCCCAGGTGGAGAAATCTCATCAATCGCTTTCGAAGTTCGGGATCAAGTTTTACAGGTTCCATTATTTGAGTTTACGTCTTCGCCTATGTTTTCAATCACTGGCTATCTCGAAATATTGTGTTCGTAACATTCGGACGACGCTGGACCACTGTGTAAAATACGAACAATGACAAAGGTAAATGCACTGATCTAGAAATCTATTAATTTTTTGTCGGTAGTCAAGCGAGACATGTGGTATAAAATAAATTGAGGATGTGGCCAGAAAAAAATTGACAATGGAGGCGGTTTCAATATGGCTTTGTACAGCATCTGCGTCGTGTTCTGGCTTAGTTATTAGCATCATTGACATGTGGACTAATTAAGTAATTATGTACGAATGGAAGATAATGAAATAAATTAGAAATCTACAAATTATGATTTTCCTACCTTGTTTCGTTTTTATACAACTTTTCTATTTGACGGAATGACGGATAGCAAAGCACAGATTATAAATGTAATATTGTTTTGAAAAGAAGTTTCAAGTGAACCGTACGTCAAAGAGTAAACATTAACTTCAGTGAAGTCATACTTTGACAGTGACATTTGGCTTTGACAAACAAAACATCGCAAAGTAGCAAAATAAGGAGAGACGATTTTAACTTGATATTAATAAAACAACATAAGTTTTGGTATATTCTAATTATTTTAATAGAAGTTTCTAGTTTTCTTAGTTGATACTAGTAATAATCCGGCCAATAGCGGCCTTGTTCCACAGTGCAGTATCTTGAACTCAGGATCATAAGAATATATGTGGACCTACGAAAAGAAATTATTCAAGTACCAGTACAAGTACCAATAACAAAGCTACCTACATCGCCTAGTATAGCCATAAAGAAATAAATATCAAAAAGAAACATAAGACACATGAGTTTAAACTTGGAGGAAGTGAACGAAACACAACAACTAATGCAAAATGAAAGTGAAGAACAGAAAATATTGTCACAAACTGCTACATCACCGGTTACAAGTAATAAATTATCGAGCGGAGCAGCAAGCCTTACGTCCAGAAATCATGGTCCTGGACAATTGTTCACAAGTACAGGAAACAACAGTGTAAACGAATCCAAATTATCTTACGTCAATGAGCGTAGATTGAATCGTGATTACGTACGTTCTAATTGTAATAATAAACCGAAGCACATACCGAAAGAGACACCGGATGTAAAGCATATGGAGAAAGCTTTGTTAGATTTGCTCGATGACTTTCACACAGGAAAACTAAGTGCATTCGGTTCCGGTTGTAGTATGGAGCAAATGATCAATATAAGAGATCAGCAAGAGCATTTAGCTAGGTTACATTTTCGTTTGTATGGTGATGCTGAGAAGCCTACTGAAGATGGCTTTGACAATTCGGATTCTAAAGACAAAATGTCCCAATTGGTGCAAAGCTTAGAGCAGTTATCAGCTTCCATAGAACATTTACATTCAGATGCTTCTGCCAACACTAGCTCCAGTAACAATAACTGAGTTTTAGAAGTTAACATTAATTTTAAGAATATGGATATGATATTTCTATAGTATGTTATGCTCGGTTATGTTTATGTATGAATAAAATTATAAGTTAAAAATCTGCATTTTAATTAGATACATAACTTAATACAACATAAACTGTGAGGTAATTGAAATTGAATTATGATCTTTCATTTATACAAAGATATGTATATTTTTTTAAATATCTTGCACCATGAACTATGAAGCCTTTGTCAGTGTAATTTAATGGTTGCAGTTGGTTTCCTTCTTTCCTGAAAAGCTGCTACTGCTTTTTGTGGTATAATGTTAAAATAATTAATTTCCTAATAAATGGTGGATTTTTTTAAATCACCGTGGTTCAATCTTTAACTCAAAGCAAACTTAGTTATTGTTTTTAAAAAGAAAACTTCATTCTAATATTATTAAAAATGTGCGTCAGCTAATAAATACATAGCGTTTCTTGATACCGTATGTCAATTTTATTTCCAAAAATACGAATAATGGTTAGTAAACACTTGTAGCATATAAAATGCAGGTGACGGCCACGCGGCGGCTTGCTTGCTGTTGAAAGTTTGATGGTAGTCGATAACCAGCGTGTCGTGGCTTATGTAAGCGAGGTTGTCGCGGCTAAGCGTAGCGGCGTAGCAGCGTAGCGGCTACGGTCAGTCGCACTCTACGGCGCGTTGGTGCGGGCGTGCGGATCTCTTGGTATAGCGCACCCCGCCCTGCTCGAAACTCAAACCCGAAATGTAAAATTTTTGAACCAAAAGTTTTCTTTTAATATTTAAATTATAAGCCCCATAAAAATTATATATTTTTTTTACTTTTTATAAGCGGGAAAAAGTTTCGATTAGGATCAATGAGTTAGGAAGCTTTTTGTTTTCAAACGTCAGGCGGTAAATTAGTTTTCGCCGATTGTCATTTAATCATAACTTTTGTTTTAATATTTTTTACACAATTATTAGACGATTTCTTTTAATAATCTCACATAGAAAAGAGTAATTTATAATATTTAACTCGTTTGTATTAATTTATTTGATGATTTTAGGTGTTTTAAAACTTTTATTATTTACCATTGAATATTAAATGATAGAAACCTCTTTAACAAATGGGGTGTTTAAATTCCGTAGTTAGTTTAATAAGTTAATAAATAAAATCTTGTAAAATATACTTATATTGCACTTTACTTGTTGCACTTTGTAAGACGCAAAATAACTAATTACACACTATTTCCATACATTTTTATAAAACAAGCGCAGAGAACTAATAACCTCACACGAGTTGTAATTTATGAGAACGCAAAAAGCTTTTTTAAACCTTCGTTATTTGTGTACGAATTATATCTCTACCGATACAGTTTAATCAAAAGTGTTTGAATTAAAATTAAATTATTATTCATGTTAGGTATAAAAAAAATGTAAGCAAAGTTAGCATTAATTAACAAAATATTTTAGGACACTTAAAACAAGAAAATAATTTATTTTACATAACATCAAGTACTTCCTAAAAACCCGATAGCTGGCAATTAACAAAAAATACTCTTCAATTTAAATAAATGAAACGATAATAACTTGCAGATAGTACTTATAAATATTCTTTCGTGAAACAAAAGAAATTATGTGATTTCTGCGAGTTGGTTGTTCTGATGAAATGGAGAGAAGACAAGAGGACAGCAGAATAAGAGCAGCTTTGCCTGAAGACCCAGGTAAGATATATTTAATGATAAATCGGCAATTATTCTTAAAACTATATTGTACGCTTGAGAGAATACCATGGTAAGAGTACTCTTAGTCTTTACTTTACTTTAACAAGTTTACTATCCCAAAGGAACAAGGTTTCATCGAAGCATAAACTGGGTAATAATCAAAGGTAATTAATATTCGTAGTAAATAAACAACATCGGAAGAGTTTATTTTATTACTAATATCAGGACGAGGTTTGTATTGATAAGCGTATAGGCCAGGGAGACGATTTCATCAATTACACAAAATTGGATCACGGCCATGCTTTCTGTTTTTTTTTGTGGGTATAGTGGGTAATAAACATTTTATTTATACCCGTTATGGAATTATGTATAATTATCTAATATACTTATTATTCCATAGTCTGATTACGTGCAATCGTTCGATAAGGGATTGTGCTTGCGGTCCGCGGTTTGAAGAGACCCATTGTTAATTAAATTCATGAATTTAGCTTGAGATATCAATGTCGAGATATGACGGGTAGTGAAATATGACGCGTATATTAACTTTCTCAGTTTTTGTTTAAAAAAGTTTAGAATATAGGACCTCTTTTGTGATGAGATCGATATTACTAAAGAGGTACTGGCCACTAAGAAAGCATATGTTAAAAACGTTAAGTGAAACAATGGAATATACCTAAACGTGCTAGTACGTAGAGAATAACAACTTTTACGAGTAATAATCGTATTTAAACTACTTAATGATAAAAAGAGTTATTTTGTTACAAAAGTACATGACTTTGGCTGCCTAGAGTTTTGTTTCTAAATTATTAAGTTATATGAATGGGACCCATTGGACTTTACTTATATTTAGTTGACATGCAACGATACGCTTTAGAGATAGTTGTACGGTAGACATAACGTAAAAGGTAGTTAAAACACAAATATAAATGTATTATGCGTGTTATTTACTTTTTAATTGAATTGAAGTACTTATACATTTGTAGTTGTAACCAATCAATCCAAACACTTCTAACGTAAAAAGGTCAATACTGAGTTATTCATTTATTCATTCGCGTCGTACGTCGCGTCGTCGACTTTCTTGGCGGTCTATTTGTCTAGCAGTTGCTAACAAGCTGACACATTTCTTTGCTATTGTAACGGTAAGGAATATTGTTCGTTTAAAGTTACTCTACATTTGAATATTAATTTGTTTTTATTTAGTGTCCAAGGAATCTCTTTTTAAATTTTTACGTGTTATTCACATATTTGTCTATTCGGGGACTTTTTTTATATGACAAAGTGACAAACGACCAAGCGGTCACCTGGATACGCTGAAAAAGCGAAGCGACCGCTGCCCATAGACATCTGCAATTGCAGATGCGTTACCTACCCATAATCTACGGAGGAGGAGACGCCCAATAAGAGGATAATACCTCTTCATGTGCATCCCTTCTTCGTCAAGTAAATAATAATATTATATTGGCCTACATTGCCATTGATGTATTTAAATTTTAAAGCATTTGAAATGTTCTGACGTTTTTTTTATAAGTGCTGCTTGGTGATTGAAAAAATTATGTCAGCGAAAGAACACTAACATCTTTCTTTTCATAAATTGAGTATAGATGAATAAAATAATTCAACATAGGTATGCTTAATTATATTAAGTATTCAGAATTTTCCTCATACTTAGGTATGTATGAGGAAAATTCTGGAGCTGTGTGTTCGAAATATTACTTACTAACGAAAGCTTAGAGTTTCCGAGACGTTGTAATTAAAATAAATTGCGCAAAGTGCTTGCATACTGTTATATTAACAAAATTATACGAAGATGTTACAAAATTATAAACAACTTTATATGTTTAGTTAAGTCTTAAATATATAAAGTTTTCGCCCTGTTCACAGCTATTTTCTTTATAATATTTTCTAAAGTATACGTAATTTAGTTAAATCTATACTCTATACTAATATATAAAGAGAGAAACTTTGTATTTTTGTATGTATTGAAATAACTCAAGAACTACTGGGCCGATTTCAAAAATTCTTTCACTCATAGAAAGCTACATTATCCCCGAGTAACATAGGCTTTTAATTTCGCGCGGACGAAGTCGCGAACAACGGCTAGTTGTTTTATACATATATGAACGTACATAATTTTTAACATATATCCTGTACATATCGGCGAAGTAATTCAAAGATATTTGCGAAGTCACGCAAAATACGCGCTAGTTGGATTTGTAGAGTCCATCATGGGTAGAACTACACTATACTACATAATTTTTATACTTGCATATATCGTCGATACTTTTTGTTTGTTCGTTACGTCAAGTCTGAACAATGGACCTTGTTCAGTAAAAACTAAAGACGCGACGATACCTATATCGCGCCGCAGACAAAAGACTCAAACACTTTGAAAATGTGAAGAGTTTTACACGATTTTATTCTATGTGAGATATTGATCAAGAAAAAGTTGATCTCGTGTAAGTATGGTAAAGATCAGAGAACATCGGAAATTGCACCACCGTAAGGACAACGGTGTTCTTAAATATGAATACTATGATACTAACAAAACTATAAGTGGTTTTGTAAACAAAAATTAATCAAGTAAATTGAAGGAAAATACTCAGATTACTAAGAACAAAAATGTCGCAGGTAAAAAACTAATAAAAATGTAATAACATATAAAACCTTCAGAACACGGCTTCGCATAAAAAAATAATTGGAAAAGCTATACAGAATTACACGTGGATTTTTTTTTCAACGTATTCGATACTCGAAAAATTGTATTTTTTGGTTAGCACAGAATTTGCACAAGGTTTTATTCAAATACTTCGTTTTGGAGCACCTACATTATTATTGAACCATGGGTCTACTGTTTCGAAGCAGACTTTACCAAAATAACATTTTGCTAGTGTCAAGACACATATTGTATGCAACATAATAAAAAAAGCTCTTCTGAAAAAAACGGACTCAAATTAAATTAAAAAAATCCAATTTGCATAGCACACAATATATAAGTCATTATTTTGTGTGAATGCAGGAGAAAAAAATTAAAATGCGATACGACAGCGAAATTAGAATAATAAAGCAATTTAAAGCTTTAATAAGTTGTTGCAATCTTTTTACTCCACAAGTGGATGAAAGCTTTCGTTTGTTGCTTTGGTTCAAGGAGGTAGAAAATTACTTTTTAGTTCATTGAGATAAAGCGAGAAAAATGTTACATGATATTATGATGCATCGACGGATAACATTATTAATTTAATTTGTTTACATAAAGATAAAAAAAATATCTGTGAAAAAGTCTTACTAAGGTATTCAGGCATTTTGATAAACAAAGGAAGATATGAAAACAAAACTCAATTCGTTTTAAATGTCTATGGTCTTTTAGATTTATGGTCGCATATGATGCCATATCGAAGTGCGGATAGTACCCGCAGTGAATATGATTGTGGGACCAATAAACCTTTGTTACTCTTTAATAAATATTTATGGTCTGCTACGGAGCTGTTTTAACACGAATAAAAGACCCTAGATATGTTATGTAATATGTTGTGTTGGTATAGAAATTTATATGCAATTTATTAATGTAAAATATATTTTAAAGGCAAATCATCAGTAAAATTGGACATATTACACATGTCGCTAAACTAAAACATACTAATAAAATCATTCCTCACCTTTTGGAAAGCCTCGGTCATGGATCACATGTACCGAATTCGTATAAATATGCAGCAATACTTCCCTTTTGAATACTATACTCGTATATCTAGTAGGGTGCATCTCGTATCTAAGCGTTTCTGACATGCATCGTACAGGAAAAGTATCTGGGGCATAAGATTTTCTGTACAAAATTAGAACTTTATCTTAAAAAACATATAACTTCGTGTTACTTATCAAGAAAAAGGAATTGGGTCGACTTATTCGAAGCTTCTAGGAACAAGATAACATTATACGGACAAGGTCACGTGTAGGCACTTGAGATCACGCACATGGCGACGTAGGTCGTAAAATTTATAAAAAGTGATATCATATCTAGTGACTATATTTATATAAAAAAGGTAATATCGTCGTCTGAGTGAAGTTTAAAAGTATTCAGCTAGCTTTAAAACGATAGAAATAATTCACTCCAAAAAAGTTAAACAAGATATGTATTTGAAACATGGTATATAATTACATGATGTAATTATATACCATGTGATGTGTTATGTGATGTACACATATTGAGTTAATTTAAGACAACAGACGATGTTTATTAGCTCCTATAATAAATATTAGATTAGTATGTCATGTAGTATTTGTGAACAGTAAATCTAATAAAATCGATAGCAAGGCACATGTGTTGGCAGAACTCCATTCCGTTTCGAGTATGTTATGATTAACCTGTTATATCTACGAACGGACTATTCTCTTCTACGTGAGAAATAAAATTTAACGTCCTCTCATATTTTTATACGAGTTCTCGAACAATGTTTCCAACAATTTTTAACGTTTAAACAAAAATGACATAAAAAGATTGTTTCACATTTTGTCTTTATCATAAAACTGAAAATCGTTAGAAAAATATAAAACGGGATTATGTTAGAAAGTTGAAAGGAATTTCAATACCTTATAGAACATATTTTGAATTTGAACTTAGGGTGTTGGTAACAGAGTTGCTTTGTCGCGTGTACTTCATATTCTAAAAAGAATTCAGTCTAAAAGAGAGACTTGTGTAAGTAGGTCTTTACGTTTTATGACTTTCATGATATGTACTTATAACGATATAGACATTTACCATATTAAGGCATCTAACAAAGTAATTTTAAATAAATATTTTGTTATAAAAATATTGTTGTTTTACTAAGTTATATTTTTCAATCTAATTATATTACATGAAGCATACTCTACATTATTAAGTCAAAAGTACTTATATATATCTTTACTAAAGAAAATAAAATGATTTGTTACGAGTATTACTCGATTCTCATTGTAATCCGACGTTGCGCCCAATAACCAGGTTTTAAAATATTTATAACTCTGTAAATAACACCATTAAAATATGTCGATAAAGTCAGATCGCAATTTACTCTCTTAACGGGAATATCGTCGTCGAAAATTTCATTGTAACGTGAAGCCATTTATGTTTTAATTTAAAAAGTTTTCCAGAATTTTCCTTTACAATTCCTATTATGTTAAGGAATAACAATATGACAATGTCATTCTCTATGTTAAGAAATACGACGCCATTAGTAATTATAGAATTGCACACAGTGGTTCTGTTAATGTAGAGTTAAACAAATGAACAATTTAGATATGACTTCTTGAACCCAGCACTAAGTACTCTTACGCTTTGAATTTTTAAGCAGCTAGATAAAAAAACAAATTTAACATAACCTAACAACGTTGCCCAGGTTTACTTAACTCGGTCGTTAAAAGTTGCTAACCGTGCGTGTTACGTAAACTAAATGAGGAACGTTTTAGTGAGTTTAAACGAGACGTGGATTACGTTACGCGAACTGTCTGCTCTAAAGATTACAAAAAAACGCTGTAAAAACTGTACGTGATTTTCTATAGAAAATGTAGACAGAATTTCAAAAGATTTTAATAAAAACGTATAGAAAATATAGCTTCTATGTTGTAATATTTGACTTGATAAAATGCAAAATATGTTCGTATTTACAGGAACTTTTGCTAAAGTTAACTGAAACTTTGTTCTTCAATTCGTACCATTCAATTAAATGAAATGTTTTAAAATAACAAAAAATCGTCTTTGTGAATTTTTCAATATATTTTCCTTTGGAATGTGACTTTCGTATCCTTTGATTCGTCCTTTGTGTACAAAGTGGTACAAAATAAAATAATTGAAGATAATAATTTAAAGTATTTACAAAATAAAATGTCTAATAATTTAACAATAATTACTAAAGAATATTTAATTAAACCTCTTAACTCTACCACGAAAATATCTAACAAGATATGAAACGAAGCCAGAAAAACGTACTTAACTACTAATAAGTTTTTTTGAATGAGGAAAGAAAAAAGTTATTAATATAAATAACGGTACTATTGACATGCCTATAAATATGATAGCAAAAGCAACGCTTTCCCATCTTGTTCTCTGGCATATGAATAGGCTAACCAGCAGGAAATTAGTTTTCTTCTTTAATTTAAGGTTTTAAACCTTCTCGGTGGAGTCCTTTCCAACCCTCTCTGTCCTGAGCTAACATCTTGACCTTTTGATACGATACGACGTCCACTTTCTTTTTAATTTGGTCTTAAAAGTTCCCTTCGGTCTTCCTATCTTTTTTTCTCTTAAATTAATTTTATTGGACATTTAAAGCAATACACGTCCATGTTAAAATCATTTTGTGAATTGCCTGTTATAACACGCATGTATCTTAAATAATAAATGCGTAAATGTACAAAGCTTAGAATTTAAGCTTTGTTTGCATCAGGATAATATTTTAGTCGAGTAGCAAGTATCCGAACAAAGGATTTACTAATCTACTCTGCTAAAATGTTGCTGTTCGGACATGTTCAATTACAAAATTACTTGCCACTCAACTAAAATATTATCCTGGTGCGTACAAGGCATTAGTGTGTTGTGCGGCCATGTCGTGTCCATTTGTAACCATTAAAGAATTATTTTCGACATTACATAGTTTATCGTGTAACAATTTCCGGTGTTTTGAAGCTAATCGTTTATAGTACATTATATTCAAATGTTATGTTCATTTTTATTTATTACTCTTATTTGAAAGCTGTGAAATTAGTTATTGAAAAGTTCGCCATGTTATCGAATCACGAAAATCACGAAACACGAATCACGATTTTCATATGTACATATTTACCCGACGCTCTTAGGTGAAGGAAAACATCGTGATGCGACCTGCACATATCGGTGAAGGAATTCAAAAATATGTGTATTCACGCAAAATACGCACTAGTCATGGGAGTTGCGGAAAATGGAGCCCATCATGGGTCGAACTACATACACTACTAATAAAAGTAGTTTATTTTAATAATCTGATATGTCCTAATAATCCAATATTTGTGACTAGAGGTTATATCGAAAATTCGTGTTTATATGTTAATTTTGTTAATCAGATTCCGTCGTCTGATTGCGTCCGTTTGCCTGTTATCAGTGACATGGGCAACAATTGTGCTTTACGATATTAGTTTACATAAAAATTGGTCTATACTAATATAAATTTGAGGCTTTTGTCATATCAAATACCTATATAAATGCAAATAAAATACAATAAATAACTACTTTTCGTGCGCCTAATAGGTACCAACAATTAAGTAAAATATAGTTTAAGATTATAATTAATTTAATGCACATTACTGTTATAAACTGGACCCATCTAAAACCTATAGCCATTAACGAATTTAATTATGAAATTCAATTAAGGTCTCATATAATAAATATCTATGGTAAATTTAATTTGCCACGCTTCGTGTGAACACAATGCTCGTGTGGGTAATTTGCATTTAAAGTGATCTTATTCGGGACAACAGAGGACAAAGCGTTGTGTTTACTCTGCCGTGGAACAGCTTGCTTATCGGACGCTTTGCTCCATTGTACGCCATTTTGTTACAGCAAACATACTCTTTGACGATTTAACAGCAACAACCCAGTATCACATCTACTACATCCACGTACACGTACTATATTTTTAGGTATAAACTAGCGACCTGCCCCGGCACGAGTGCAAAACTGATACTAAATACACTACAGAAAAACTGTGAACATTGTATATAACAGCCATACTAACAATACTTGCACCCGTGCGAAGCCGGGGCGGGTCGCTAGTAAACTTAAAAATATATAAACTTTCCTTATGAATCATTTTATCTATTAAAAAAAACCGCATGAATATCCGTTGCGTAGTTATAAAGATTCAAGCATATATAGCGACAAACATAAAAAAGCGTTATTACACAATACTATTCGAGCTTTGATGTTCTACTATTTATTAAATTACAAAGGATTAAACCATATTATTGGAATACCCTTTTTTTGAGGTTATAAAAAGGATTACCGTATTTCAGTAAATGTAAACCACATTGAAAGAATTAATTTTAAAGAAAACAGCTGAATTTTCTTGTGTAAATAAATGTCTGAAATTAGGTTAATTTGGGCAGCGGGCGAAAAGCTTTATATTTGTGTTTGCAGCCATCAAGAGCGTGCCGCTTCGAAGGCAGCAAATCTTGTTTTCCACAGATGATGTCCCAAAGTAACGAAAATGTTTACTTAAGTCTTGCAATTTTATATATTTTTCAATTTAAATAAATTATAAAACAGAGAATAGTAGGTATTTTTCTGTTCCATTGTCCAATTGATTTGACCATTTGACTTAATTCACCAGGCTTCTATGTGGATATTTAATTCTCAATACTTCCCGGTTTGTTGTACATTTAATGTTATTCAGAGCAGTAAAAATAATAATATTTTTTATAATAATTCAGTTTTTATACATTAATCGCTGGGATAAAGAGGTCAGTAATACCTGAAATGCTGAATTTCAAATACAAGACTTTGTTCGTGAAAGTCAAAGTTTTGCCCATCTCATTACCTTATCTAAATGCCTGAGTGCTTTTAAACAGAAAGCTCAAAATTGTGGTACAGTACTGAATTTAAAAATGTATGTCAATTTAGTTACATTTTATGATATTTGTTTATTTCGCTAATTGTTAATTTTAAAGTCTATTGTTATATCTTCAGGTACGTACGTTGAAATCAACTTCTGTACTTTTAAAATAGTGATTCATATTTAAGGGCGCTTGTAAAACATGTTTTAAAATTATATGCACTAAAAACTTTGTTACAATGTATATTTTTAAGGTTGCGATAGTATTTTACGAGCGAGGCGAGATGAAATCGAGCATAGCAATTTAGAGGACGGTCCCTTCCGGCGAGCCGCTCGTATATCCCGTGCCATTGTTTCCATTATATCCTTCGTTATACAAAGAGGCGAAATACTCTGCTGTGTTTTAAAAATATATATTGGAATTTGGAACACTTTTCATACTAATCTGTCTCATTCTATCTATCTACACTCTATGTAACATACTCGTATTGTGAAAGCATATGTATTGGTATAGAGTTAACAGTTTGTATAGACAGCTCAACTGTGATGTCAGGAGGCTTATTTTAAAGAATATGAAAGATAATACAACTTCATTGGATAGACAGAATAATATTTTTACTGTCGACTGCTGGTTTAATGCATTGATGATTATACGCTTAGAAAAATAATGGAAAGACTATGAAAAATGAAGTACATTTCATTAAAATATAGATATCATTATACTGTTATTTTTAAATGTTTCATAACAAGTTTAACCATCGAATTCAAAGTTGGATATCAACAAGAAATGTACACATACACTGGTATGTGCCAATACTTGACAACGGGTCATTAGGTCTCTAGAAAAAGGCAGCAGATTCCATCTTCCGTGAAGTTCTGAAGGCCTATTTTTTGTTAAAATAATTCGGATTCAAAATAAAATCGTTTCATTTATTCAAATAAGTACTGGAGTTAGTGCCAACCACATTTCTCGAGGGATAACTGCAGTCAGCAGGTGTCCGGATTAAAACTTTGACCTCAATCTCAAGGCAACATTAAACATTCAAAATTATATCTGCAGAAACTTTACTAAATAAAAGTTAATAAAAATTTATAAGAAAGTAAGATAAAGTTTCTGATTTATGGTTTAGGATTTGTTACTTCATTATCAGTTACATTTATACTATCATAAGAATTGAGTTGGAGTTTGATGAGCCAGTCTCTAGCGGCCGTAGAAACGAATCTTACAAGTAAGCGCCGACGCCCCTTACAATCTAACTCACGTTATTGCTAAGGAATATGAAGGTTAAACATATTCTTATTATCCAGACGTTATCGAAATGACGATTCAGTATTCGACCATAAGGTCATTACATACTTATGGTCAAATACTGGACAGTAAAATGTGTTTGTAATATTTAATGGACACATTATACTATTTATGTTAAATGTTTTAAGTGTTCAAAATATGTTTACAAGGTTACAAGGTAAAAAAATATTAGCTTAGGTTATAGTAAAAAGCTACTTAACATACTCGTCTTTGTGATTAACTTTAACGTTAGAATTTTAGCTTAAAGACAAGCGCAAAAGTTGTTCTTGCGCTCTTTGACTAACGAGATATAAGCCAGAGGGAATGAATAAAGAACGGTGCACTTTTCACAGCGCTCGTGACGTATCCCATAACTCAAGTGGACCACTTCCATAGAGACCATTAGCGATAAAAATAATAAATCTTCATTCTTAACTTACATAGTATGTTTGTGCAATACTTTATGTAGATTTAGGTCACGGTGAAAGTAAAGTGGTCACGGAATTCGGAGATCTACATTTAATCTGTCAATCAATTATTTTGTAATTTGAGGACGGAATTATTTTCCCGTCACTGGATAGACGTGTTTCATTACACAATGTCTGTTTGATTTTTGTCAATTATTTTCGTAAAAAACATTAAAAATCTGTTTGTATGTATTATCTTTTTTAATTTCCTTTTTCTTCTTGTTTTTCTTTTATAAAATAATAAAACTTTTATAAAATTAATTCTCTGAACTTCGAAATGTCAGTTACAGTTACGAGTTAGATAATGTTTAACGAACGCCTACTTATAGTTTTGAACTTAGTTTCTTTATCAAACATTTGTTTAGGACTATAAGGTTCGATATTTTCTAAGACTATGAATGACCCTTACTTAACTGATAAGAATTTCAACACTTAGTGTGAGCAATATTTTAATTCAAAGTACAGCTATGATTAAAAAAACATCACCACAAAATTACGTTAATTTTAAATGAATATAACGTTTTTATATCATATTATTTAATAGACATATTATAAAAGGTATTTGAAAGTTAGTTGAAAACTTTTCTCCTTTGTGAAAAAGCTAGTTTTTTTTGTAAAAAGTTGTTTTCCAAGAGTTTAACAGAACGTGTAACGTCGGTAATTACTAAGTATGAAAATGCCCAAAGGAAAACTTCTTTTGAGCAATTTCTTACATGTTTACGTTAAAACTTTTACTACGCAAGTATCTTTATTATTTACAAGAGAAAAAATAAGCTTTACGACCTCTGCTAATATTATGAAAATGTTGGAAAAATAAGATTATACTGAAATATTTTGAACATACATTTTACCATTCGTGTCCGTAATACCTATGTGTAATTTTGTACAGACTTATTTAATTTGCTTGATTTATTTGCTGTAACAATATTACTATAAAATTAATTATTATAATAATACATTTAAATTAGTTTGTTTTTAATTAAAATTGTTGAATCCAATTTTGAATGGAAAACAAATAATCACACTTGCATTTGTGTAAAAACAATTTCAGAATTGTGTTCGTTATTCGAATGTACAAAGAAACAATATATCTGACAGTATCAAGTAAGTATACGTCTCGTATTCAGATTATTCAAAAACATATTCAAGTGATATCAATCCGAGCACTTGAGAGTCGGATCCCTTCCGGCGAGGCTCCGGTCCTACATCCGCTACATCTCTCAACTCCCATATCTCAAAGATGATATATCATGTATGATATATTACATGTTTCGGCAAGCGCGTGTCTTTTGTTTAAATTGTTTATACCTGGAATACACCGAAACCAGGATAAGAAAGAGTCCAAGTTTCTACCTTGTCTACGTTCGACTGTATATTAATTTGTTTTCGTCTACAATATTCCTATTTATTATTATTTAAGTTTTTCCTTTAACTTAACTGTTAACTAGAAGGGAAATAACTTTTGTTTATAAATTAAAAATTATTCTACTGCTTAATGTTTCGCAGTTCAAAGGATCTTACTAACAAAGTATTTGAACAACGCTTGAAATTTCTCTTTGTAATTTCAGTTGTGAAAATGTTTTCTATGATCTCAAGAATCTTAAATCTTTCATATGCAAACAATGTTTTAAAACTTTAATTCTAAAATCCGGAATAAAGGTTACACAAATTAAACTCAATCCCCCTTATTTTAAAAAAATATAAATTACTGTGATAAATGAGGACCAATAAGTTGTCAATTATATAATACTGGAGGACACTCGGAACTAAATGAGATAGACCAGGGGTCTCATTGGACCAAATTATGTATCGTAAGTACCAGGAACAAGGATGTTCTGTATTTTGGAATACATTTTATGAATGTACCAGTACCAAACGTAGAAAGTACAACAGTAATAACGCTGATTCTAGTTTCGGAATAAAGCGAAATTAATTAAATACTACTACTCGTTTTATAACCGTAGACAGAGAAAACATCTAAGATTATAACATTATCCATAGATTTCATTGAAGAGATTGAAAATGTCTATTATTTCTTTTAAAACGAGAGACGAAAAAGAACAAAAGTTTTATGAGTGTTTCGAAAAACTCATGGTAATCCTTATCCTTAAATAGTATAAAACAATATGGCTTTTTATGTTTGTCTCTATATATGCTTGAATCTTTAAAACTACGCAACGGATTTTGATGCGGTTTTTTTTTAATAGATAGAGTGAATCATAAGGAAGGTTTATATGTATAACAAACGACCCGCCACGGCTTCACACGGGCGCAATTATGATTAATATGGCTGTTATATACAACAATTTTTCTGTCGTGTATTTAGTATCAGCATTGCACCCGTGCGAAGCCGGGGCGGGTCGCTAGTAATTAATATAATGTTGGCGTGAAAGACTACAGTGGAAATATAATTTTATTCTTCTTTTTCTGTTCTTGTCAGATATTTATGTCCATTAAAATTTATCTGTTGTTTGTTACCTATTCATATCCTTGGAGACGAAAAAGGAATGCCGTGTTCCCATTTATAAAGGGAGGCAGTGTTTTGATTTTATTCATGCTTATAAATTGTTGGCTATATTTTTTGGAAATATGAAATAGATTTCTGAATTATTTATCGTTTCTTAAAACTGTAATTTTAATAAAAAAATATGTATAAAAAAGACATAATAAAGGAAAGATTTGTATTTTTATAAGTATTGAAACAACTCGAAAACTACTGAGCCGATTTAAAAAAAATCTTTTACCGTTAGAAAGCTATATTATCTCCGAGTAATTTAGACTATATTTTTTAATTCTGCGCGGACGAAGTTTATATATTATAGTTGTTGTGTTTTAATATAAATCAGTATTCCTTGTTATTTAGACTGTGGTCAGGGGGGATACTTTGTGTTATTTCTCTGAAGTCTCTCATTCCGGCCGCATTAAATGTAATGTCTTTTATGGCAAGTCTACGTCACTTTGTTCCATTAACTCGAGACTGAATTAATTTTCCACATTCCCAATGTTTCCTCGAATTAATTGTTTCGGGTTCTCCGCAATGTTGTTTTATATAATTTATCTTATTTACTTATTCATAGAAATAGAATTATATTATACCACTCACTACTATCGTGTAACTTTTGTATACTTCATATAATTTGAATTTGAACATTATTCACTTTTAACGGATTTTAAGGCATAAGTGACAATTATGTCTGTCAATTTGGGATTCAATTTGAGTTTGCTAAGTGCTAAGCACACCTAAAATAGACGGTCCAAGAAGTTCGCTAAGTAAATTAACTTTATATTGACAGTTACTAAGGTTTCATATTATTTTCTTTTTGTACGTAGTCAATTCATACTGAAAATCTATTTCATTTGAATGAAACTACAAATGGTTCTAGTTATTACGTAAACAGTTCACTTTCTTGTTGTTCAGAAAACAAATATTGTTTCGTCAATATTTCATTCAACTTATTTCCTTCAATCACAGTTTACTTTATCAAAGGAAACGAACATAGTTTAGCTTATTGTACGAATTGATTTTATTCATTTTCCTAAGTACGTAACATTTATTTTCTTAACGTAACAAAGACAAACTTTTATTAAAAGAAAATACGGCGATGACTAGATGATGAAATAATATAACTATGTGCCGAATATTAAAACGAATTTTAAAGTAAAAAATCGTCAAAATGTGTATGGAATTTAGAGTTTAAAAGTTTTATTATTAACTAATCGAATAACCTTTTAAACCGTTTAACCTTCATGAAAGTCACAACGACCCTAATTACCGTTGGCTTATACAATATGACATGCATTAAACTTTATACTCTTTATGCTTAACCGAAAGATTACACTGCGCTATTACCACACATGCTTTGTTCTTACTTTTGACACTTCGCTATTTAGCGCTGCCCCTAATTCATTTGGCCTTATTTAGTGATTACTCAGCTATGCTCCGAAGTGACAAGCATAAACTCTAGGGCCATGTAATTAAAAATCGTGACTACTGGAGCACCCCTATTGTGATCGTAGACGGATTATTTAGATTAATGCCTCGATCGTCTAGTCGCTTTTATAACTCGCAAACAATTAAAATATCATTAACGAATTACAATAGAATGTCACATCAAGGATAAATAGAAACGTTTCTTAGATAAGTTCTTATATCCCTTCTTTTGACTTAACCATTGTTAAACCGATTAAAATTTTAACAATATTTGAGTTGAGCTAGATAGAAGCTAGATGTTAATAAAAAGTTACATGCCAATATAGGATTTCGTAAACCCAAACATATAGCACTATCAAAATAATCTGAAATATTCTCTAAAAAGTAAAATTTATCCCAATTCTCTATCTACTCTTTGGTGAATATTTAAGGGACATTTGAATTTGCAGTCTGATTTTTAAAAATCAGTCGAATTTTGCATTCAGCAAAACACACAATCCATTGGGAAAGGAAAAGTAAACTTAATTAGAGACTGGTTGAACAGCATAAAACTTTGCTGCGCTAAAACAAACAACAGAATCCGCACAAATTGAAAGTTAGCAAGCAACACGGCGACGTATTTGTGGCTACGACGCGAAAATCAATAAACTAGTTGTGGTACACCGGTTATATCTGCATTCGTAATCATAATATTTCAGATTCCAGACCGGAGTCACGAGTTACAATGCTTAAATTAATGTCTTTTCACATCAAATTTAGAAGTTAATGACAAATTCACTAAGTCTGTCGTCCTCGTAACCACAGATAAAACAATTAACATTTTTAATGACGTCGTTAAATCTCCATAGCAATAAAATCGGCACTCCGTAAGAACATTAAATTTATATAACACGAAAATAGCTTTCGTCAAAGTATGCAAAATTGTAAAGCTATACATACCCTAAGCACGTATTTAATTTACATAAATTGAAATTAGTTCAAACAAGTGTGGCATGTAACAAGGAGAACTTTAAGTATGAATGTGGAGGGGTACAGCGATAGAGGTGGGCCTAGGAGGAGATGGATGGATTGCGTGAACGGTGATATGATAAACAAGAGTGTGACGACTGAGATGGCATAGGATAGATAAACGAGGAGGATAAAAACCTGGCGCGCCCACCCTACGAGAGAAGGATAAGGTAGTGGAGATAATGATGAAATTAGTATTGGTGTCGTCTATATAAAAACGTTCATTGAAGATCTTTGAGTTCGGGAATGGAATAATTTTGTTATACTACCATTATTATATACCAACCCAAAGTATACATGAACGCTTTGGAAATTTGTATAGTAGTGCCTTTGCTATGATGTTAAATGTGGCATGTTTGAGTTATACGCATTCTAAAATCTTCGTTAGAGATGATTATAAATACAGAAGTAAATTTTGTAATAGGTTTCCAACTAAGCAGATCTACATTCCAACGGACGCTTTGTATAATTTAGGTTAGTTTATTTAGCGTACAAAGGGTAATAACGTCCGTAACGTCGGAGAGCTTTCAGTATTTAATGTTTTATTTCAAAAAACTTTGGTTAGAAAGCTTTTATAAATTTAGATTTTATTACCATGCATACAAACACTGATACTGTCATTTAAATGTTCAAAATCAGAGGGCTATTTAGATAGATAATAATATAGATAATTTGCGACAAAAATATCATGACTTTGTAAACTTTTGACTTTGTATGATTTTACGCAATATGCTCTCGAAAATTTTCGTGATAGCTCCTTTGAAATTGCCATTCATTCAAATTCAAGATCGTGTGGCACACGTCCAGTTTCTATCCCAACAAAGTTACAAGTACGTTCAAATAAGTAGGCAAAATTATATGAATTTAAAGTAGCTTTAACTGTTCAGCTTTATGTTTCAACAATGTGTTTTGAATTTCGGAACAGTATTTGTGTGAATACATCCAAATCTGAATTCTCCAGTTCTATTCATCAAAATGCTAAAATGTTTAACTCGACATATACTAACTTTGTCTTCATTTATGACCAACGTTCCGTTAATATTAAATTGACATTAAGTTGAAATATAACAGACATAATAATATTGCATTTTTGTGAGTATAACGAAGCGTTTTTGATTAAATTTGCTAAAACTATTTTCATACAATGTGTATTGTTTCTTGTGCGATTTAAATACTTCGATTAAGACGAAAAGTCATTTAGTAAATTATAGTTAACATAAAAATAAAATTCCATGAAAGGGAAAGCTACGAATGTTAAAAAGGTTTGTTTTAGTGAAGGAATCTGCCATCTTGCGAACAGTGGCTATTGGCTGGCGCGATTCCAATTTGAGAACATAACAAACAGGCCCCTTGGTTAAACGAGATTGCTATCTATTGGATTTTCATTTATTCCCATCTCAATATTTTTCAGCTTCCCCGCAGGTAAATTTTACTAAATGTTCAATGAAAACGTGAAAATATATGAATAAAATATATTTTTGTTTGAAATGTACGCAATAGAGAATCAATTTTCCAAAGATGCTTGTTCACAAATAAACTAAGAAAGAATGAAATTATCATTTATAATGAAACTTTGCATTATTAAAAATCATTGTAAATACTACCTTCTCTACGAATATTTTTAAATATAAAGATAAGCACTTACATCTTTTTATTATAATTCCTAAGATTAAGAACTAAATATAAAAATGAAAAATAAAAAGAAAACTGTCAGAACGAAGTGGATTGTTTGCAGACGTTTCTGACAGATTTTTTCTTGCAGAGAGAACATCGTAATGTTAATGTATTCACACTTATAACTTATAATATATACGAGTAACTTATAATATTACTTGGTTATAACATTATATTAATAAAAAAATATTTACTCCAAAATAAATTTCTAGGCTTATAAATAAAATATTGCACCGAATAATTACATGCCTTTAAAATAGTGCAATAAACTTTTTAAAAAAGATTCCAATAGAAAATGTTTTCAGTTAAAATGCTTAATAAATATTTTGCTCGTGCTAGAATTTCGCTTGCGAAATATTGCATACAAATGTAGTCCCGAGCACTTAGTATTGATTAACTAGTATCTTACAAACACGAAGAAGCCATTATCTATATTAACAAAGATAAAATATGTATTAAATTAAATTATTATTTCTCGTATATTTTTAATGTTTATTTTTGCTTAGTAAAAGTTGACTAGTCAGTGTAGTCATTATAAATTTAATTATTCATTGTTACTGTTATCAAAAACATAGGTATGAAACTTTGAATGCAAAGATTAATATTGAAGTTCAAATAAACTTAATATGAAAAATTTCTTAAGATCTAAAAGAAATAAGAAGTTGAGCTATTTGTTAGCGCTATCGCCAGCTTGCAAGCGAGCTGTGAAAGTTTGTTTCACTTCTTTTCTGGCTTTACACAGCATCAGTAGGTAGCGTTGGCCAACAAACTTGGCGAAAAGTACTAATAAAAGAATTTAACTTATACAAAATAGTTGAAGAACTGTAATACGAAAATAGTTAGATATATTTTTAATATATGTTAACCACAGTCTCTAGACTCAGAATCTAGAAAAAAAAACATATTTTTTTTAGAAAATTAAAACTCAAAGCAATATATTGCTCGTAAAAAGACATTTAATTGTATTCAAATTGTATAAGAAAGCTTTCAAATATTTTAGACATGATATAAAATTTATTACTTATCTATAGTATGGAATGTTCGCCGATACTAAAATAAATCAAATAAAACTGATAGCACATCTGTCGGCCGTATTCCATTCCGCTGAGAGTGCTAGACTGTGTTATGATTACCCGCTTTATCTACGAACGAGCTATTTTTTTCCATTTGCAACAACGACAAATTCAATCTAGCGGTTTATCATTTAAATATTTATATTAGAATTTTATTGAATTTTAATTTCATTTCATGGAATTTATGTTTCGAAGCAAAATTGGTAACTTTAGTACAATAGATTAATAGAGGGTTGAATTTAATAAAAAGCATGGTAAAATGATCGACTATTATCTTTGTCTTCTTTTATTTAATTACTTGTTAATATTTCTTTAAATCATTTTATCATTCATCATCACCAGCTCACTATACGTCCCCACCGAGGGGCATGGAGCCTACCCCCCTAAGGAGTGCCTAGGCCATAGTCAAGCCTACCCCCCTAAGGGGTGCCTAGGCCATAGTCAACCACGCTGGCCAAGTGCGGGTTGGTTGACTTCACACATATCTTTGAATTTCTTCGCCGATATGTGTAGGTTGCATCACGATGTTTTCCTTCACCGTAAGAGCGTCGGGTAAATATGTACATATGAAATTCGAAAAGCGAAAAACACATTGGTACATGGCGGGATTCGAACTCGGGACCTGCAGTTCACAAGTCAAGAGCTAAACCACTGAGCCACCGACGCTCAACTTACATTTTATTTTTATTTATTTATTTATTTTTTTATTTTATCATTACATAAAAATAATTAAGAATAAAAAAGGAAAATATGCGCGTTTCACGTAGACGTATATTTTATAGTAATAAGAAAAATAACTATAAAATGTTGATATCAATAAAAGTAATCACTTCTAATTATGTTTTATGTTTGAAATTATAGTATTTTATGTTCTTGTGTAGAAGTTTGCGTGACGTTGAAATGTAGATCGGATTTCTAGATTAAAATGATTGATTGAACTTATATGTACGGTTGTTTTAATTATAAAAATGCTTCAATAACATGCACATTACAAACATGATATACATCTGATGATATACTCACAGAATTAAATTATTTTAATATTGATTACTTTATTATTCTACAAAGTTGTATGTAAATGATAGCTAGTTCTGTGCCAGGTAAAATTTAATATTAAAAATTGTCTTTGTCAATTAACAGCGACCGTCCCTAATGAATAATGAAGAGTAAATATTATCTGTTTACTATGATAACATTGGTCACATAGTGGGTACTGGTACTTTAAATGGGGCTCTACATCTGAGAATATCTTCGTTTCTTGCAAACTTCTGTGCGAAATATTTCTAGTAAAGAGCAATTCGCAGTTTAAACTAATAGGTACAACTTTACCTAGAGTGCTTCCAGTTTGTAAAATAAAAATACATAAGTACTTTGTAGTTTTAAATTAATTTGACTTCTATCCAAGTTTTAATTAAAAAACTTTCGATGAGAAGATAATTTTTCGTGATACTTTTTAAGTATTAAACGTAATAAATGGTTTAATTGTATATTTTTAAAATGTGTTTAAAGTCAACTGTTTTAACGATAATTGAATTCAGAATGTTTCAATGAATAGAATATTTTATTTCGGTTCAAGGAAAATTTTCATATAAATTAGTTCGGCTCTATCATTACCGATTAATATTCTTTTATTAGTGACCTAACTCAAGCGTTTCGCATCGCTGAGTATAATTTGAGAACAATTTAGCCGTTATCAGCTGAACCAAATCATAAATGAAAACTCGCTTTATACATTTATTTTGTTATATAAATATTTATTTTTTTAATTCTAATTTAACTTTCAAGTTCACAATATTTCACACAGCATAAATAAAAACCATTTTATTTTACAATTTTTTTTGTATTTAGAAAAACTAAACTAGGATTACTTTTACAAGGTGATTATTTTATTAGACGCCGTTGGCTTGATCACTTATCCGCGTAGCTTTGTAAATAGAGCTTCGTATTAGTGATGAGCTTCGTAAGTTCTCGGGCTTAGAGGGATTAGCTGCGCTTAACGCTGATCAGACACTAACAAAGCTTTTCCTTTGAAAGCTCTATGGTGTAATCACTCTGAACATCACTCGATAGTTTTTTCTTTTGCACTACAAAGTTTCAAGATTTAATAATATTTCTGATTTAATTAGAATAAGGGTGTTTTATTTTTGTATTTTGATGCCTATCATATTAATGGTACGAAATGTCCACTTGAGAATATGTACAAATTAAAATTGACCCGATCCTATTCATCGCGCTCGCTATACACTTAATAAATGTACTTGATATTCCATTCAGCAAGCACATTTAAGTCCAATTAGTTGTAGATTCAGTTCACAGCAACACGATTCCCCGAGCGACGGCCGGCCGCGTTCTCTCTGCATTGTAACATGACAAGAGCTTTAATGAACACCGGTTATGTCTCACTCATACATATTGTCATGAGAATATTCCAAAATTTCATCTCACACACACAGAAGGCAGGCGTGAAGACTTTTCGTGTTTCGTTCTATGAGTGTGGTGCCGGAGGCCTAATTTTAGTCCACTTTCTCTTCCTTTCATTTCCTTGGCGGGGGAGGGGACGCATAGGTCCTCTTGCTGTGCGTCTTCTTCTACATAGATTAAGGGTGATCAACGCATGACAATTGCAGATGTCTCTGGGTAGGGGTCCCTTCGGATTTTTCAGCGCATCCTGTTGGCTACTAGCTCGTTTGCCACTTTGTATGATAAAACAAATCTATTTTAAAGACCACAAATCATTTCAAAGATGCTTATGTATAGTTTATTTATGTAGATGTTAGAAATAGAATAGAAACCTTACTATAATGGGTAACATCTTTGAAGGAGTCAGAGGACGTTTTGTGTTTCTTTGTACTTTGTTTGTAAAAGTGGTTCAAGTAAATTACGAGTAAAGAAAACGGAAAGTGTAGGCAAGTTTAAACAAATCTGTCTCTGTGTAAACACTGAAATTGGTTGTGGAATTGCAGAGACGTATATTGTATAAACAAGTTACGTCAATGCTCAAGCTGTTTACTTAGGTTTGTTTTTTTAATAAGACTGAAGTATTTTTTATGCTACTATTTAACTGAGCTCTCTCGAAACTCAGGAAGGTTTAATGTCCAGATTTACTTTATTAAGGGAAATCTAGTGGTAAAAATATCACAGATTTATAAATTGCATTTTGGTGTGGGAGGGCAAGAGGCCCACATTCGGGTCACCGCTTCACATAAGTAAGAATACCCATGTTTAATATATCAAATGTTATATCAATTTTAATCATACGTTTCGAATTTAATTAATTATATCTTAATCGAGTTATTATCGCATCGACGCCGATCGACATAAATTATATCCCAATTGAAATGCAAATTATTCACGGGAAGATCGTTTACGCACAAAAGAGCTGAAATAAATTTCCCTGGTGCGGAAATAATCACGTTACGGTTTTCAATAGCACCAATTTTCATCATTCTTTAGTGGCACATTAACTCTGCATGAATAAAGTCATGGGGAAAGTTTATAATCCGATTTTTAAAAACCAAACATTTTTTTACGAAAGGAAAAATGTGTAAGACCGCTTATAATAACTTAAGTAATCATCAGAGTAAGCTTAAGGAAGAGATATCGTCGCTTCTTTGAGGATGTATTCGTACTGACATAAGTCTCATTCGTAATAGTCATTTTCCATAAGTCATAATCTTAATAAAATGTACCGTATTTTTTACGATGTTTCTTTGTGATGAAATGAAAGGGGAAAAGTTATTTTACCATATGGATTTTAATATTGGCTTTCTATTTCTCGCCATCCGCCTTTCAAACAAAATCCTGCATGAGTTATGTCACTATAAAGGGATTGGAAAATGTATTTCCTTTTATATTTGTTGTCTATGGCGGCTGTAGGAAATCAAAGGGGCGTAGATCAGACCAGTAAGGTGATGGAAGTACCTATGTACCCTTTTAATATCTTACAAAAATTCCACACATAATAGGTATCATATCTGTTGTCTTTAGTCAACGAACGTAATTAATACCTACATATTATGAAAGTATTATACTATACTTACTAGGTTAATATTACTAAGATAACTTCATATTGAAGTATAAAGATCTACTATACCTATACATTATTTATATTACAGTTGCTTTATTGTTTTACTTGGTACGAAACATCTGAGACTTGTTAACACGATGAATTATCACAAAACCCATCTGTCGTTTACTTTCCTTCGCCCGTAAATGGTCTATTTCAATTAAGAAAAAATACGGTTAGCGAAAAAGGTTACATTTCACTAATTATTATACTGTAATTTTCTTTTTATTTACTGGTAAGGAACAAAGAAAATCTTGCTAGAGGTTATTAAAAAAACCTTTTCATTGTTTTATCCTTATTGTACTCTTTTATAAGACACGCTTTATTCCTTTTAAAGTATATTTACATTTTCACTTATAATTTAAACAGATTAAAAAGATTATTCGATGAACTACAAAATGTTTAATTACTTAACCACATTCGTAATTTAAACAATACTTTGGAGACTGCTGGCTTCGTTTGTAATTAACCAATCGGTCAGAAATGTTTTGAAACTTAGTTAATTTAATACGCGTAAAATAAAATATTTATTTTCTTTATAAACTCAATAAAGCAAGTGTTAAATAAGCCTTCAAAGTTAATTTTCTAGTAAAATACTGCTTATACGAGAGCGACACAAAAAATAACTCAGAATTTTATATTACATTTAATAGACTTTTATTATGAAAAAGTTAATAAAGAGTAAGTAAGCGAGCTTTTTACTTTTAAATCATAATAAATATTTAATAAGGAGAAGAGTAATTTACTTCTCTAATGGCTTTAAATTATAAAAGCAAGCAAAATTAGATTTATTCTGCTTTCAACACGCGATAATTAAGGTTAATAAACAAATGTTTTTTTTTTCACACCTTACGTACCTTGGTGTATAAACAATCTTTTAATTTGAATACTTTAGCTTCACCTTAAATACCGATAGATACACAATTTCTACAAAAAATGGGTCACAATATTAATGTCTGAGATATGGTAAAACGGTTGATATAAGTTCGTAATAGTATATCAGTGTGATGTATTGTTATTTGGGACGTGGGCACAGAGGGACGAATTACAAAAATTCCTACGAGGACCACATCAAGTGTAATATGTTTTATTAGTTTTTTTCTTTTAATAATGTGGCTTTTACTATTATTTAACTTACTAAATATTTTTAAATGAATTTGGTTTAATTTATGTTCAAAAGAATATACGATTCACAAATTACTAAAACCGCTGAAAAACAGTTTTAACTGATATAATAGGTGGGTATAAATGTTTACACCTAGCTTCTACAGCTAGTCTTTTGTATTAGTTCAAATCTATAGTCAAGACGTCGCTTGCATCATGTCAAGTCAAGCGATTGTAGTTCGGGTCACTGGCATCATTGTGTTGACAAACTGTATGTATACCTATATGTATGTAGCCTCGAATTTATAATCCTAGGGCTACATTAGAGTTAGCGAAAAAAACAGAGAACATACTTCGGCGTAAGGCCGTTTTTTGCGTGACATCGGTCTAATGAATCCGTAGGGCTACGAATACATAAGTATAGTACAGATATTAACTTATTTTAAAAACAAGATAAGTACAGTTTTTGTTCTTTCCTTCACTCTCCTTTCAGATAAAAGTCCTTTAAAGATTTTTCCGCTTTAATCTTTATTGTAACGACTCCAGTACTTCGCAAAAAATATAACAAAACGAAAGTTAATCTCTCGCGCTCAGAAGTACTGAAATGAGCTTTATTTCATATTTTTATCGCGAGTTAAACACTCTCGTTTTTATTTATTCCACTTTTATATTGTTGGCAATATCAAATGTTTTTTTCTTTATCGACATTTTGGCCTTGATAATGGTAATTTATCTTTGACAATTTTTGTGGATGTTATCATAAAAATACTACAAGAAACAAACTTCCATGTAATCCTTCAACATACCATGTCTGGACTATTATGTTGGTCACAAAAAATATAAACTTACACTCATGATGATCAACGTCGAGCAAAAAACGGATGCCGATTGGGGACGGTGGTATTCAAAGAATTTTCGTAAAGTTGGTAACTTGCTTAAGTGAGCAAAAAAACTGAAGCAACTTCATTGAGCCGAATAAAACAACAGAAAATCGTTCGAATTGTTACTTTCCAAACAACTCTATTTGCGGCCAGCAATAAAATATCGATAGAGAAGTTTGTGTAAAACCTCTGTGGTCTAGTTTGTAACCACTCTGACTTTTGTATTTATTATGTTAGCATCAGTTGTGCTACGAAAAGGACTAAAAATGTGTAAAAAAATACTGGCATAATACGTTTAAACATAAATGTCGAATTAATTATTATAAATTCAAATTTCGAACAATTCTGATTTCGAATTTTCTGTTACTTTTCTGAATACATATTTACGAGGGTCGGAAATGTTTGACGTCGTCATATCAAAGTTGTTGCGGGTCAAATTATACATTTTAGGTTGGACCGAATTAAGTCTTGTAATTGAATTCTTGATTTGGTATTTAATTTTGTTGAGCTTGAGTACCTTCTCTACACTTCAAGAATTATTGAAATGTATGAAAGCTTTGAAATAAATTTTCTATTATTTCAACAATACGTCTGCGTAGTTTCTTTGAAGTTCTTTAAGTGCTTTGAGCTATTATAACTAAAACATTGAGTGAAAGAGCAACGGTGTAAAAAGTTTAGCCATTTCTACAACTGCTAAAGTAACTCGTTTTTATTGTGAAGTGATATAAAGTGGATAACTATATATATACGTCTGCTTATTTATAAAAATAATTATATATTCTCCTATATTCTTTAAATATTTTACGTTGATATAATCCTCCACACATGCAAGTATCCTTATTCAATGTAATTGAATTATTTTGGGATTATTATCAATATTTGGGACTCTTATTATTCATGTGCTCGTATGTAACATTACTTCGCATGCAAATCGTTCTTTTGTACGTCGAGAATACATTCCTTAAGTGGAAAGAAGGGTACTATAAGAGGAGTATTACGGATTATTATCTCAGTATAGTTTTTATGTTTGTAATCAAATATCACCATATTTTAAACTAGCTGTTGTGCGCGACTTCGTCCGCGTGGAATTAAAAAATAGCCTATGTTACTCGGGAATAATGTAGCTTTCTAATGGTGAAAGATTTTTTGAAATCGGTCCAGTAGTTCTTGAGTTATTTCAATACAAACAAAAATCAAAAATTCAAAAATCAAAGTTTCTCTCTTTATAATATTAGTATAGATTAGTGTTGAGTTAATTTAATAATAATTAATTAAGTTCTTTGTTGACTTTTGTAAATAGAAATATAAAACGACAATTATAATAATTCTCTCGCTTTAAAAGTTTCACCATTTTAAATAACGAACATTTATTCATAAGTCGAATTAACACGTACAAAAAAAGTTAATGAAATCTCTTTGTGGATGAAAGAGAAATTCGAAGCGAAGCTCATCGTATTTTTTTAAGGTCGACAAATATTGCCTTCGTTTATTTTTTATAGATTGTGTCAAATTATTTGTGCCAATAAATTAATTCTTTTAGGAATTTCTTTACAAATTAAGTTTAGAAATACTTTTCTTATAAAAAATGTTCGATATTTTACTGCTTTGTGTAGATTTATATTTTTAATAAAACATTAAAGAAATAGGTAACTAGTCTTGTATGCTTCAGGGTATTTTTGTTATCCTAATTAGGTAAAGAAAAATAAGTATTGTATTTTTACGGACAAAGCGAATCTTATTTTCTCTTTCTAATTCTTTGAGCTATCCTGTTTTGTTCTTTTTCTAAAAACCGGTCATAAAAGAATGTAAAATATTTTCATTATAAAAGATTTAATTTTCCACGTTTTTGAGCTCGAACGCTTTTAAGACTTTATTATATTTAAATAATTATCGACCTTTTATAACCCAAATTGACTTAAATGGTTTCACCGTACCGAGCTATCATCGAAACTGTCACAAAAATTACTCGATTGACAGGAGGATAATATTTTTTGGGGACATTTATGTAGTAAGTATGATGGTTTAATTTTAATCCTGAAATGCATCTTGTTGCCAAATGTATACATACCACGTTTTACGTTATTTTATTGAAGTCGTTTGGTATGTGTTTAAAAGAAAATATGCAAAAGAAATTATCCAAGTTTCGGCGGCAAATCTATTTTTTTAGACATTTCTAATTGGCGGTCGACTAAGTTTATAGATATAAGAAGCGTCTCCGTAATTATTAATTCGAGGCCGCAACAAAAACCATGCATTTAATTAAGGGTTAGGTTAAAGGTTAAAGGTTTCGACCCATGATGGGCTCTATTTTCCGCAACTCCACGACTAGCGTGTATTTTGCGTTTAAGGGTTAAACCGTGAAGTTTTTAATGCATTTAATGCAATTATTTTATGAAAAAAGTTCAAGAGAGACACTTTGTCAACGAAAGCAAATTCTGACTAAGCTATTTTAATGCTTACAATTTCAACGACCATGTTAGATATGGCTGTGACAAAGGTATTTAGCTTTTCTGTGACCCTATCTAAATCACTTGCGGCTAAAAGCTTTTAGCTCCGACGGTTGGATTAGCACGGCTCACGCGAACAAAAAAGAACCACTGGTACTCACTGACAAATTAGCTAATTCTTCAGTTTAATTTATTAAAAGTATGAGAATTAACTAAGCAATTACTCAGTAATTAAAAGAGCGTTTAGTTATAATAAGGGACTTTTAAAAGGTAAAGCCTAAGCAGGGCGTTTTATTTTTTGTCGCTTAATTTTATTACGCATCGAAAGCTAATGACGCAATACTCGCTAACATACTTTATAAATAGTTATACCTACTAACAAAAAATTCTCGGTATATCTATATCTATACTAATATTATAAAGAGAGAAACTTTGTATTTTTGTGTGTATTGAAATAATTCAAGAAGTACTGGGCCGATTTCAAGCATTATTTCACCATTAGAAAGCTACATCATACCCGAGTAACATAGGCTATATGTTTTGGTTCCACGCGAACGAAGTCGCGAACAACAGCTAGTCTTTGTATAAATAAAGATTTTTTATTAGTCAAATATGGAAACCTTGCGAATGATTTGCATTGAAGCGACTGGCATTTAATTCGGCTTATTTCAGTTTGTATTGGAGTGCACGTACACAAGGAATCGAGTTTGAAGCACGTTCACAAACAGTGTATTTTAAATACGCATACATTTTCATTTTAATGTCACTTGTTTGCTCTTTTGATATGCGTATTGTAAATAGGTGACATAAACATTTTTTTATTTGTGAAATTCACGATATTCCTTCAGCAACATATTTTGTATTGTTATTTTTGGTCGTTTTGTGTCTATAAAGCGCGAATAGTAAGAGCCACCGCACACTGGAAACTTTTTGACGGGCAAATTTTAATCGGCCGATAAAAAGTTGTCACTAATAGTTAACCGAGTTGTCTCTACAAATATTATAAACAGGAAAGATTTGTGTTTTTGAAGTTTCTTTCACCATTAGAAACCTACATTAGCCCCTAGTAACATATGCTATGTTATTTGTTACGCGCGGGCGAAGTTTTGAGCAACAGCTACATCTAAATAAAGTCAAATAAAAACGTATAATTTAGTTCGAATTAGTCATATTTTATATTATTTCAATATCCTTCGTTATAATATCTATAGATTTGAGAACGTTATTTTTTTATTTAATAACGTAGTTTGTCATAGTTAATACATTCCAGTATATCTCTGTATACAGATTATGAAATTCCTCTCATATATTAAAGCGGTATTGCGTATTCTGGTATACATTATATGGCCGCAATCGGACGTGATTACTATTACTGCGTCTGAATAATTTACACATTATTCAACGAAATAAGTATAATAATAAGTTTTGTTAAAATATTTTCACAAATTAATTCATCTTGAACTTTCTCTCGTATCTCTTTTGTTTTTTGAGGTTACCTTTCGTTTTTGATGTAAATCAAACGTAGCTAAATTCAAGCTTATGTTTTTACAGGATTTCGTTAGTATTTAAGAACGAAATTACCTTCGCAAAGAACCTTTTACAATGTATTCGTTTATAATGATGTTAAATTCCTTTGTTACGTCAAAGCTTCGAGAACTATCAAGTTTTGAGAGGAAACAGAATCGAATTGTAGGTAAGGTGAATTTACGGCAGCTGTCATGCAAATAAGGTTTGCGTTGTGTTCGGAGAATATCCAGACCGGCTGGAATTGTGTTTCCATTGTCGAAACAATTACACAAAAATATACAACCATCCTTAAAAAAACCTTATTTTAATCTGTATTTATTTAAATCTCTATGTCAACATTAAAGGTTACAAAGGGCAATGTCGAAATTATTTTAGTAAATCGTGTACATAACTATAAAACAACATAGCTATCCCAAGAGAGTGATGTCGTAAGGAACCGCACTGGTGGCGTATTGCGGCGGACCGGATAAAGCTGTAATAAAAAACTGGAATGTTTTCGTCATATTAAATATTTACAACTGACGTTGAAGGAAATTGTTACGCATAAAGTATTTTTTCTAAAGAAAAACTTATGCTAGAAACGCTTAGTTTGTAGT
>QDHC01004541.1:492158-517090 GCA_013186455.1 Papilio dardanus tibullus | reverse complement strand
AAATCCTTTGTTCGGATAAATGCTACTTGCTACTCGACTAAAATACTATCCTGGTGCGAACAAGGCTTAACTCCCTAATGTAAAGCACCAAAGTGCAAGTTCGTAAAAAATATTGTTATAGAATTTGTTCTCATATACTTACTTACATTATCGGTTGCATGGGGCTAAAGACATTTATTACAAAGGAATGTTATGCGGTAAACATATAAACGGGCGTATATCTATCACGCGAGGCAGCCGGGGGAATAATTTGTTATCAGTTGCGGGACAGCTGTTGCTGTTCTCCAGAAATGGTAACTGGAAAGAAAGAATTGTGTTTTGCTGTTTCTTTCATATTTTGTACAATACAGTAGTTCTACAAACAGTAATCGGGCCGTTATTCTCCTCGAATTAATAAGATTGACAGCCTTAGTAATAGAGTTCGATTTAAATTGTTAAAACATTCGTGAGACATTATTATACTTTATTTATTTAAAACGGCTAAAAACTCATTTGTAATTTTCGGTGAACGGTACCGACTAGTTTCAAACTCTTCGGGAGTCCATCATCAGGGCGAGTGGTTATATTTTGGTGGTCGCGGTCACGGTGCGTCCCGTTTTAAATAAATAGAGTTCGATTTATTTTTAGTCTTTATATTTAATAATGTTTACAATATTGTACTAAAATAGTTTAGTTTCTAGTGTGATGCAGTATCAAACATGCATAAACTAAATCACGCGTTAACTGAATACATGATATTTGATTGCGAAGTGTTTCTCAAATACGATCGATCTTATTTGACAAATATATTCAAGACGCGACATTTCCGCAAACTATTTAGGATCTTAAATTAACGTTCACTGTCATACTAAAATTGTTAAATTTATAAATAAATAAATAACAATGAACTAATCATTTAATTTATTTACTAATTGAGTTCATTAATATGATATATCGTTAAATTATAATATGAACTTACACGCGTCAACATCGTTATATAGTCATGTTGGCGTAATTTTCTAAGACTATGACTTCATTAGACCGAGTTCGCGCAAAAATCTCCCTTACGTCAAAGCAAAATCTCAGTTTTTATCGCGAATTCGGTCTAAAGAAGCCATAGGATAAAGGATTTTAGCATGAAAACATTTATTCAAACGTTTTATCTTACACGTTAGGCATTTGTTTGTGCTCGAATTCCGACCGTCATTAGGAATTAATCATCACGTTACAGCTGTTCCATTACAACGTGAGTAAACGAATCCATCAGCTGAGGCAGGGATGCGAATAACTCATTACGATACAAGATAGGATACAAGTACGAACCTCTTTATACGATATTTCTTTTAGTAACGACTTAGTAAATGAATTGTATACTACGAGTACATAATTGGCAAGAATGTTATGTCGACCCCATTAATTTATTTTCGCTTAACCTATAAGATTTTTAGCTGAAAAAAATACTACAAGTAATTAATTAAAAATACATTCTTTCCTCGATTATAAATTACCATGTTAAATTTTATAGTCACTTAAATCTGTAGCTGTTCTGAAGTTTTTAACATCATATTGAATTGATATCTTTTCTATAACGAAGTTGTTCATATAAATTTCTCAGCTGTATGCTGTAAGGAATTGTCTGAGCATTAGTATGGTATACAAAGATTACCTCATCTAGGTCACAATAGTGTCACATGCGCGAGTATTGTAAAGCATCTGTCATCAAGTATTATGCTAAATAAAGGAAGTGTTTTACTGAAACATATTAAACAAATTCACGTCTATATGCTCTTGAAGATTTGGCAGTATTAAGGACGTATAGAATACAACATTTGTCAACATAAAAGTCTTTAAACCATACTATTATAGTACATTATCTGAATCTATATTTTCCTCAGAAAGCTAGTTAAGTAGAAACATTTACAAAATGTTTAAAGTAACAAAGAATCGAGTTTAAAGCAGTTCGTAGTGTGAGTACAAAAATGTAAGAATTACTTCAAAAATACGTTGCATAGTGTTCCACAACACGGAAAACATTAATCAACAGCGTAAAATTTACACGGAACAGGAAATTTCCAGTATGAAATATTTCCAACGTAATTGTTAGTACGGGGAAATGCACAGGAATATGAAAATGAAAATTGTTACCCGTGTAAGATACGTCGTGAAGGCGAGCTATGACGTGATAGGGATTAAGGGACCAAGCTGTTAGCTTATGTTTTACATGACACACATGTCTGTTAGATTTAGCAAACTTTGGAAATATGTAGATAACTAATAATTTATAGAATTTAAGTTAGTAGACGGCTCCAAGGAGACAGGGTTACGGACATGGTCTGTCTATTGTTAATTTCAGACCACGTTACGTAATACGGAAATTAAACTTGCGTAACTTGAATTTTCGTTGATTTATCATCTGATAATGTGAGACTATTTTGTCTATGTTTATAAAATCAATATGGTTTAACGACTAGATATTCCACTCAATTAACTAACAATGTACCGTTTCACACTCGACAAGGATAAATTGCAGAAAACTTGTAACGAGAAGAGCGAGTTGTTCAGAAGGCGGTATAATTTACTATCGGCCGCGATCGATCTCAAAGCGATTAACTTAATCCTTTTAAAAAGTTGCAATCCGTAACTTTATCTTTTAACTCCCTTTTCTAACTTTTCATTTAGTTTGTTACATCCGACTTACTCGTAAGTTGCTAAAAGAAATGCTTTATCAAGTGTACGGAAATTTGTGCTTGTGTACATATTTGTCGAAAATATTCCTTTTCTTTATTTAAATTTTTAGAACATTTCTTTGATATTATCTCGCACAAGGTACAATCCATCGTAATAAATTAGATATTCCAAATGTTTCGAAAGGATTTGTTTTAATTAATTGAAAACGCTCCACGGCTCGCAGTATCCCCTCGCTAATTCAAACCCATCAAGTGGCAAATTAAAGGTGCGAACGGGTAACGAGGTGACTGACCTCTGTATTTTAATTTTAATTAATCATGCTAAGCTTATATGAGACTGCGTGTTATTAAATGATATTTTAATGCGCTATTCTTTCATAGTATAAGCTAAACATTTAAAACATTCGTAAAATGTAATACTTAAAAACTAAAGTTTAAAAACCTTGACAATAGCAATGAAAAAAATATGTTTGACTTAAAAATTAAACACGTCTCTGGCATTTAATTTAAACTTCGCACAATTCATAACCATGATTATAATTTGTGTGTTTTTGTTAAATGAAACTGGAATGCTTTATTATAAGTTTATGTAAACGTTTGCGTATAGCACAAGGAACGGAAATTAGGTGTCTCTCAAGCGCGTCTAACCGCGCCTGATAACCTCATCTAGGTAACACGTTTGCTTTGTTGTTGTCTAGTGTGTGTTCAAAGGCATTCAGTAGCTTTACACATATGTTTTATTTCATACTAGCTTCTAGCACCGGTTTTTCTCGCATTAGTATAAAGACATTACATCCGTAAGGAAAAACTTTGTAATAGTAATTCCCAACTGCGTCTTCGTTCGCGTAACTAAAATAAACCGAATCACTTAGGTATTATTTTTATCGGTATCAATTATTTTTAATGTCTATAACTAAAATACACAATTATTATTAGTTATTTAAAAATACAAAAGATCAAAGAAATTTCGCAAAGTTAACTGAAAGTTGAAAGAATAACAATTACTTGTAGAACTAAGTAATACAGTTGTTTACCAATACCTTTAGGCAGTAAAATCATTTTAAACACAATCTTTGTAAGTTAGGAAAGTACTCGTACTAGCATTAGTATTCGTGAGTACACATCGTTTGTTACCTTAAAGGAAATTTAATAAGGACGAATATTAAGTCACCGTTAAGGGTTCGACTACGTGGAACGAATTTTGAAATGAAAAATGTTTTATTTCAGCCTGAGGCGAACACGATTTACTGGATGGTTTTATATAACGAATGTTTACTTCAAATGTTTTATCTATACTTCTATACTAATATTATAAAGAGAGAAACTTTGTATTTTTGTTTGTATTGAAATAACTCAAGAACTACTTCGCCGATTTCAAAAATTCTTTCACCATTAGAAAGCTACATTATTCCCGAGTAACATAGGTTATATTATTTATTTCCGTATAATATATATCGTATACAGAAATGATGTCCAAACAATTTAATTTTCACAAACAAATCTACGTTTTCACTCTATGATTTATTATTTAATCACAAAACTATCATCCTTTCTGTTGTTTACGTCGAGGTTAATTTATTCTAAATTATAAGCATTCATTAAAATTTTAAATTATAAAATTGATATACAGAAAACCCAGCAAAAGCTATTATTTTAACACGTTATATCATTGTCCAAAAAGTTTTAGAAAGCATTGCAATATTTCAAACATCACGCCAACCATTATTCAACTGTTCACGTGAAAATACTCCTGCAAAGGTATTTTTAATTTGCATGTGAAAAATGAGTATACATTTTCTGTGAAAATAGTAAAAATCTCTAATGGTTCTAAATATAATATATAGGTTTCTCTGATTTTTGGAGCAGTTTTTAACATAAAGTTTTTTGTAAACATTCTACCATCCCAATTGTAATTAAGATACAATAAGAATTGAAGTAACACAGTAGAACTTGGATAAGCGGGAAGGGACCGCGATATTGGTCTTGCTTATAGAGATTTCTCTCTATTCCGTTTATCTCGCTTATGGAGGTAGCTCGTCGGGACCATAAAATGACTGTCACTTATAAGATTTCTCGCATATCAAGGTTTGACAGTAGTCGTACATTAATTAATTTAACTTATGTTAAACGTATAAGAATGTAGTTTTCCAATATAATTTTTTAATCAAACTGCTACTAGTAACAATTTATACAAAATGACAAAGCTGCGGACTGAAAACGACCAAAGTTCAATGAGTTGGCCGGCGACGTGACAAGGATAAATTACAAACTTCTTGATAAGTCCTTGCTACAAACCGCTGCGGCCAGTTACCTTTTATTTACTTAACTATTTACTAAAGTGAAATAACTTCCAATCTATTTTACGCTTGCAGGTTAATAATAAGAATATTTTTAATACTTATTTTCTAATGCGTCGGAGGCTCAGGGGTTTAGCTCTTGTTAAACTGGAGGTCCCGAGTTCGAATCTCACCGTGTATCGATTTTCATATGTACATCGTGATGTATCCTGTACATATCGGCGAAGAAATTCAAAGATATGTGTGAAGTGACGCAAAATACGCCCTAGTCGTGGAGTAGCGGTAAATGGAGCCCATCATAGGTCGAACTACTACTTATTATCTAGACGAATGATATTAAAATAACACTTGACTGAGAAGCATTATGGTAATCTGTAAGCCACGTAATGCCTTCATTAACTTTTGTAGGCGCTCTGTTCTTTTCGCCAACTTGGCTTGTAGGACGTAATCAGGAATGGAAATGTTCACTTGCATATTTATACGTTCTAATTCGGTCCCGACACGTGTTATCTAGTGTCATTATTCACTAATAATCGCACTAGTTAAATTGATCTTTGTAGTCCAATCGAAAAAAGTAATTTCCTCACAATTTTAAAACAAAGTAATAGTGTCATATTATTTTAAACTTTAATAAATATCCGAATGCTAAAAACGTGAGCTGCATTATTTACAAAGCGTGTTTCAAATAAATATTTTCCTTTAGAAATGTGCAATACGTTTGATTTATACAAACGGAAAATGCGCCATGAATTCAAGTGGTTATTTAGATATTGACAATTTATTTTTAAAATGTTAGGTTTATTTGTTTTACATTATTAATAAGAAAAAAGATTTAATCCATTTCATTAGGAAGGAATACACTGTTCTTTAAAATATTCGTAGCCCAACTACTACGTTAAATGCTACGAAGAATTTGTAGCATTGCAGTTCCATAGGCATACAATTAGTCCGAAATAATATCGTTCGTCGAACTAATACTAAACCTTCAAATTAACGTTGCTATTTTGTGAAATAGTCGTACTTGGCGCAACATAGGTCATTTATTTAACAAATTGTTGCTATATCGTCAGTAAAGAGTAAGAATAAAAAATTGTACATTCAAGTTGCAGATAAAGTGATGAATAAAAAAAATCTTTGAAATAGAGCAGAGCTTTGTTTGATTAATAGTTGCCCTCGATGATATTTGCAGCGGACATCTCTCATGCTTCACTGCTTGCCCCTCTGATACCAATGATTGAATGTTATAACTACGTTCCTCATCAATGTTAGAATTGTGTTCGATTTTTTATTGAACACGACGAACATACTATGTTATTTAGGCCTAGGCTTCATTAGACCGAGTTAGCGAAAAAAAATCACTTGGCTTTTAGTTCGTTTTATCGCGACCTCGGTCTAATGAAGCCGGGGCATTAGAAACAGAATTAAAAAAGTAAAGATACTTTTTTTAATTAATTTTATTAGTTTTAAAGTGGAAACGATTGAAAATTGTTAATTAGTCAAAAGCTTTTAAAGCACGTTAGTGGTAGGTTGCAAAAAGGTCACTTTGGGTTTCCTTTGAAAAGATACTGTCGCGTTCAATTTGTTGGAAACTTTAAATCCGATTAGGTTCGAGGAAGTAAACAGGTTTGAACGGAAAATCTTCTTAGGACAAACTATAAGTTTTCTTTGAGGCAAAGTTTTAGTTTTAATGAATCAATCGATAATAGTTAGTGGAAAAATTATATAGTTACGAAATAATATTAAATCTTTTATTATAATCTACTTATTTTTTTTACGCATAGGTTAATATCTTAAGTATTTTAAGAGGAGACTTTATTTTCAATGAGGTATGTGAAAAGCAAACTATTTTTGTCCATAAGACGTTAAGTAATATTTTTTAAGATGTTGGTGCTGGGTCGGTAGCACTAGAAATCTCAGAGGATAGCCGATCTAATCACCATATGCAAACGTAAGTGATTTTAACCAGCCGTTCAGAACTATTAACTAATTGGATAATATGAACTGACTGGTTTCAAATGCTATTACACTAATGGAAGGGTTATGTGTACTCATGTCTTTAAATTGATTAATAATTCACTAAATTTCAATCTAATCTAATAACGAATAACTCAACGTGTATGTTATATGGTTTTGATTGGATTGGAGTATTCGTATTTCTTAGTCTCGAATCATAGCCATAAGTACCTTCAAGAAGCGAGCGTATCACCTCCTAAAAGGCCGGGACGCATGTGTGATTCCTCTGGTATTTCAGATGTCCATGGGCGTCCACCTCGGTGTTCCCGCTGCTCGTTTGCCCCCTTTTTTCTAATAAAAGTGTCCACGAGTACGAATGAGATTACAAGATCTTTTAATAATTTTTAGTGCAAATGCTTTAGAAAAAATCACTCGTTTTGTGACTCGGAGTTTATTTAATTTTTAAAAACGATGCAAATAAGTACACATCACTTCGTATACTTATGAAATTACTAAATAATAGGTATTGGAAAAACTTATTGAAATAAAATTATTCAAACCAAGCTAGCCTTCATTAATCACGTACCTTTTGCACTACCTACCAGTTTGAAAACGAAAAAAAATCGTGCCACATTCATCAATATGGAACTATCCAATAGAATAGAAGATTAATGTGGTGTGAGAGAATCTTTTTGATTAATTGCCTACCATATTTATGACCATATGCGAGCTTTACATTTTTATCTGACGACAGGCGAAAAAAATGTTAGATAGTAAATTGCCTATCGTAAAATCGTGACGTTGTTATTTCTCCAAAAAATATTTTTAAAAATTAAAATAATGTGTTAATTTAACTGTAATTTTTTAATAATTAATAATTTGAATATTATTTTCAGTGTATCAAAACAAATGTGGAACTAGGTAAGTTTAGGTTTCGTGTTTGTAGTGACGATGAACGAACTGCTTTAAGAAAGCTTTTGTCATATGCGTAGCGAACGCGACGAGCAAATATCACGCAGCACAACGCTTTGTAGAATAGATGTGGAAACTTTAAATCTTATAAGTACACTTGAGTGTGCACACAAACTAGCAAAATAAAAGGTCTTTTACCGACAAATAAATATACTAGAAAGTAGCAAGAAAAGCGCGCCAGATATACTACAAAAAGGTTCAGGTTCAATGGAATTATGAAAGACTTGCTTCTGCCTAAAAAACACCTTTTGAATTTTATGTAACATCAACGTTAGAAATACAAATGGCTTAATACGTTGATATTTATAAGTAAGAATTGTGTCACGGGTTCTTTTTCAGTGGTAATTCACTCTGTGCTAAATAACTCAAAGTATGTTAATAGACGGTCTACGAGGTACTTATTACAAAAAAAATATATAAATAGCATTGAAGATTTTCTAATATAATGACGTATAAGTTGCAGCCTCCCTTTGCCCTGTAGGTATACGGAATAGAATACAGTAGTCGGGCGGCCGTGCTCACTGTTCCATGCCACTGGTCCCTCATCAGACGCGGCGGCGGCTGCCCCACTATCACTACACTCTCGGCTCGGAGCTGTCGCGTTTCATCCTAATCTCATGACCTAATCGTGTGCGGATATAAATTGTAACTTGATTTTTTATTTTTTTTTACAAGTGGCCAGTATTGTGATGTGATGTATTAAGTTTTAGTGGTGTGATGTGTGCTAATATTTAAAAAATATGAAAATTACTTTTCTTCTGAAGAAAATATTAAATTCCAATTTATAAAATCTAATGATTTTAAATAACTATGTTAAAATCAAATTTTAACTGGTAGTAAATATTACCTGCCATATAGATAGTAAAATTTCAATAATCTCCTTATTTAGCTCTAAAACTAGGCATTAGAAAAACAAAAAAAAAATAGATGTATATTTTTTTATTTAAATTAAAATACTAGTGTACTATCCTAACAGGTATTAACTTTTCACAAGGTAAAAGTTTGACTAAGCAATCCGTGCAGTAGTCTGTGCCAGCATTGTCCGTCCATCTTGCTCCTAAAAATCCTGTTTTCTGACATCCAACACACATTGTATTAGTCTGATATACAGGTGAAGTTTCATCCAAAATCCTTTGCTCTTTAGCAGATTTTAATAAATCAAGAATATACTTATTATTGAATTTTGTGTCAAACGTGGACATGCCATCATATACTTCTGTGCTATCAAGGGGATCCTCCATTTTAACAGGGACTTGCAATTGAGGAAAGAATGTTGATTTTTTATAGAATATTGAATTATTTCTATCTTTTGCCACTCGCTTTGGTATCCGTCCTGGAATAGGTAAGCCAGCTTTGGCCAATTTGGCAAAGTATTTTTGTATCCGGCTCATAACTTGTATAGGTGTTCTTGTACCTAAGGCTTGTGCAATTTTTTTATATCGGCTCGCCTCAGTCGCCTCCTCAGGGTATATCTCTAATAATTCTTCAAGCCGTTTCTGCTCCTCGCATGACCAAAGTTGATTAAATGTTTCAGGTTTATTATCTGTGAATTTCCTTCCTCTGACTTTTGTTGTTGTATCAATTTCTTCCTTAACAAAACTCGGTTCCTCACATTCTAATGATATATCAATGTTATATTGGTTCCAATCAATTTTTGGCAAGTCCGGAACAGTTTGTCGAGGTGGGAAGTTTATTTTGTTTTCCTTCAAATCTTTGACAAACTGCAAAGGATCATCTAGAGCTTTCTTTTGAGCTTCTGATATATCTTCAATATCTTTTAGAGCTTTTACTTTAATAGCTTCTAGCTTAACAATATATTTAAGCATTTCACAATAATCTTGGTTCGCCCGGAGTGCTATATGATCTGTTTCAAAAGCAAATTCATTGTCTGATTCTTCCATGACGAATCTACATAATAATAATAATATTTATTAGTCAGTGAAATAATTATTATCATATTGGTGTAACAGCAAGTATAGGTGTAAACTTCAAGCAAAATGATGTCGAATTTAAAAATACCAAGTAGCCCGAAAAAGATAGGTGTTAAGTTGAAAAGTAAAATAAATAACGTCCATAAAAAGTGCACATCTGAGAACAGAAGTAGCTCTCTCGAGGGCTGGACAAATCGGTAAGTAATCTTTATTCAAATTATACTTACAACGTCGAATCTTTATTTCGTATTCCCTGTCTAAACACTAATACTTCACTCTAAATATAACGTAAATGCAATCTTTGAACGTACAGATATGAAAGTTTTTATTTTGGTAAATATTAGTTATTTGTCAAATCAACCGGCTTGACATTTTTCTACTTCTGCCGTTGTCTTATGACAGCCAGACGTCAAGTTAACTATACGTCAAACTTGGCCACCAAGCTTATGACAGCGCCACCTATCGTACCAAGTGAAAATTATAAAATATTTGTTGTTGCTCTTACATCTCACAGAGGAATAAGTTTGAATATAATTCTGTACGTACAACAGATGGCGCTTTATTATATTTCTCGGAATTAAAAACCTTTCTCATAATTTTGTTTTCGATATTATTATATCGATATATATGTGTTGCGTAATTTAAAGGATTGGAATGCCATATTTTATTTCGTTAAGGTAAACTTTTAAATAGTTAAAGAAATAAAGGTGTTCGAGTTTGCTATGAACTGTCGATACTGTCAAGTTGGTCGATGTGGATTGTGAGGAATCGTAGAGACTTTTTTCATTTGTTACAATTTCTATTTATATTATCGTAAAAATTGGACAGAATTTAACCTATTTATATATTTTTTAATATTAGTCTGGTACTAATTTTACTGTAGCGTGTTTAGATTAAACTTCAATTTATGTTAAAATATTTTAAAAATCCCTTCGCCAGTATAAGTGGAAAACGATACAAGAATAGTCGGAATCGAATTGGATCGTTGCCAGACACGCTTTGAGCCTATTTAAGTAATAGCATTATTCATTAACATGCAAAACTTTGTTTCGCGTTTGTTAACGACGTGTTTTTGATTGCGAACAAAATAGGACACAGATTGGATTTCCTTTACAACATTAAAACTTTAAACTATTGGAGCTTATAGTACCTAAATGTCGTCTATTTCCGTCCCTGTCACACTTAAAAAATGGCTTAATTCTACTTGTACTAATATTAATGTCAATAACAAATCCAAATGAATATCAAAGCTCTGGCCGCCAGAGGGAAACCAAATAAATTCCATCCAAGGTACTCTTTCATCACATCTCATAGACATGACTTATTTTTTTTTTTAGCGTGGGTTTTGTTATAACAGCCAACAAAGGAAAATTTATAAAAATATTTCTTTGTCGTGGACTGTTTTTTTAAAGGTGTCATTTTAATATGGTTGTTTTTTTATTTCTTCTTTGATTGTGCTACAAATATATTCCACTTTACCTACATTGGATTGGGAATAGTTACTCTCTTTTGTGTTTATTTTCATCTAATTCTAAACGATTTATAAATACCCAATGTAATATTAGGAATTATAAATATAAAAACGCACAGAATCTGTTATTACAAATTTTTAAATAAAGAAAGAAGAAAATGAAATTAAAAACACATTTATCATAACGTTTACAAATCTAATAAACGACACTTATTTGACGTTTCCGAAGATATGTTATACGAGGGCACTCGGCCAAGTGCTTGTTGGCTCAAATCCGACTCACTTATTACGACTAACGTGGCTTAGGAATAGAGATTTATACTGCAATATTTTGTAATAATTAAATGAATCGTCCAATAATTACATGCGCATTTTAAGCGAATAAAATTCGATTAAACCTAAAGTTGTATTGCATTTGTTTAAAGAGTTTATTAGATTTTTACTAACATTTAACTTATTGTAACAAATACTCATTTAAAGAAACATTCAATTATTTCTGTTAATTATAAATATTTCGCAAGATAGGTACACCCTTGAAAACTAGTAGATTGAGGTACAGATAAGATGTTTAGGGCTAAAAGTAATTAAATAACAAAATAATAACTGATTCTTATCAGAGAAGAAAAATAGTTTTGGCTTTTTATGAACGCTTAGGTAAGTAATATTATTTCATATTTAATAAGTAGTCGAGCTTTTTATTTTCTGTTGGAGTATGAATACGCTTGTTTTAATATTATTTTGAAGTTTGTACATGTTTAATGAAACTGAGCTGATATTTTGATCATATGCAGCTCGTGTTCTCGTACGTGACTAGAGACTTGCATCTGAATTTCGTTTACATACAGTATTAATAGAAGTAGCCGCCCATTTCCTCGCATTCGATCGAATATTTCAAGCTAACACATTTTAATACATTTCAAAAATAAAAAAAAAATCTAATTTACGCAGTAAATTAAATATAATATGTTAATAGTTGAAGCAATATGAAAATTAATATCAAATTATTGTCAGATATCGGTCTATGACTACTCTTTTTTAATAGGAAATCTTTTCGTATTTTTCAGTCATTTTTATAAAGATTATTTCCCTTAAGTCCTGAATATATCTTTATCGGCTATAAACGCTAAAGACCTCCCCAATTCAAAACAACCTTAACATCTGGCGTATATATCTGAATGTTAATGTTCTTCCCGGCTGAGGGAAATTTTGGCATGAACAGTCCATAAAGCGTACGATGACTTAAGCCTTGTTCGCACCAAGATAGTATTTTAGTCGAGTAGCAAGAAGCATTTATCCGAACAAAGGATTTACTACTGTTCGGTCTCGTTTAAGCCTAAACCTACGCACTAGGATAGTAATTTAGTAACTAAAAGTGTCCGAACACCAACATTTTAGTAGAGGAGATTAGTAAATCCATTGTTCGGATACTCGCTACTCGACTAAAATACTATCCTAGTGTGTACAAGGCTTTAGGTTGCAGTTGTCGAATAAAGTACGCATAAAATCTGGGACAAGTTCTCCTGACTCTTTGCTGTAACATTGTTGTGGTGGCTTATACAGTAATCCCTTAATAAAGAAAACTATAGAACAGGGGGCTACCAAAAGTACATTCGCTACGAAGCGAATCTATATAACGCCAAGGATGTATAAAACCGACTTTGACATTCGATATCTCACACGTGCCAATCACATGATTTTATCGAATTTCACTGTCAATTTCTTAAAGTTTTGTCGATTCCATAAGTTATATCGCCAATCGAAAAGTACTTCGGGTAACCCCGCAGTTCAGAATTAGTCCATAGTTCTTCTAGCTACTTATAAAGCCTAATCAATATCATCCTTAGTACATATCTAAGTGTGAACATGATTCTATAGCAAGAACAATCCGTTCTATTTCGGTTTGTTTTATTAAGATTATTAAAGCGATTCTTTTTTAAGAACATCGTGGTTCCACGTACAAAAGTAATTTAGCTAAAAGTCTACAACGAATTTGGTAATTGAATAAAATTGTTTCACGTATTTGTTTCTATTACTTGTATAAGAAAGTTCGGATGGATGTTTATTAACAGATAAGTTCAGAAAGTTTGAACGTAGCTGAAGGTCACCCAAAGTATCTTTCGATTGGCGATATCGCTGATGGAATCGACAAAAATGTATGAAAGCTACAATGACATTCGATAAGTCATATGCTTGTCACGTGTGAGATATCGAACGATGTCAGTTCCATACATTTTGAAGTTCGCTATCGAATCGCTTTGAGATGTACTTTGGGTATACTCGTAGAAATATCGCAAAAGGGCACTTTTTAAACCAGAAAATTCATGATTAGATTAAGATCTGTGAAGATTAGATTTTCACAGCTTTAATTCAGACATTTTAGTGTATGTGTAGTCGCGAACGATGTCGCGGGGTAACAACTAGTTCTTTTGCAAAGATTGAATAGTAATTTAACTTTATTTAAACTGATACCATCAATAGTGAGGTTGAAGCGGAATGGATCGATGAAAAGTCACGTATTTCATTTGTCGCTGTTCAAAGCAATTTTACTATCACAAGTCCGTCTAGGTAAACATTACGCCTAATCCAATTGAACTTTGAACGAATCCAGTTTGTAATTTAATTTACTAAATTATCTATTTTTTATGCTATGCAACAAGTCGAGCAAGATAGTGGATTATTCCACACAAGTTATATTTTTTTCATCACTTTCATAATTTAACCTGCTAACTGTAATAAGCAAGGAATATGACATACATTAATTAGTTACAGCTAGACTACATTATACGAAAAACCTAAAAAATTATGTAAACATTTAACGCACTTACATCATGAGATTAAAAATTTAATTAAAAGAATATAAATAACCATTAAGTACAAGATCCAAGCGGATACGAAACGAAATAGTATCTAACATGCTTTTAATTAGTGCTAGGGTTAGACTGCAAAGCACTGCGACAATATCGATTAAACTTTAATACCCTATAATGGTTACTTTGTAGTTACTGTTACAAAAACGGTTACAACAAAACATAACATGAACGCAAACAGATTTCTAATAAATATGGGAGAAAGATTCATTAGATCTTAAGAATATCGGCGTCAAGGTTTGGAAGCAAAAGGCCCAGAATAGAGCAAATTGGACAAATTTACTGGACCAGGCCACCCGTGGCTGTAGTGCCTCTGATGATGATGAGAGATTCATTGGCCCTATTTTCTTTTAATTGCGTTAGTTCAATCGAAGCATTCCAAGTTCATGCTCTAAGGCATAGTAAAGAATAAATAAATAAGCTCACGTCCCTTGCTCAGAGATCCAGGCACGTATTTACGTTTACCAGGGTTTCAATACACCTCAATCGTTTATACCAGTACAAATTCTCTTTCCTTCGTATCTGTGAGTAAAAAAACGAATAAAATCAAATCACAAAAATGTGTTAATAGAATTTGATTTAGGTAATTTTGTATGTACATTAACACGAACATGGTAAAAAATAATTAATTATTGTTACCCTACGGCTTCATTAGATCGAGTTCACGCAAAAAACGACCTTACGCCAAACCCAAAATCTCAGTTTTTATCGCGAACTCAGTGTCTGCCTTAGGGTTACAATATGATAATTTTACTTTGTTCTGAAACATTTCAACTTTGTTTTCGCGGTGCAATGCAGAGGGAGATAATTCTTTGCTGTTACCGTAAACAGTTACCGCTTGCGCCTTGCGCTATAACTTTGTCATGAATTTTGACAATGACATACTTTCAGTGAAAACCTGCGCGAAAAATGCCAAGTGAGGGCAGCCTTAGGGGTATGTCAGCTGTCTGACGGCCCTCAGTCGGTAACCGGCGCTCGGGTGAGCAGTGTCTCCGCCAGTAGATCGGGAACGAAAAGTTAACTATCGGAATATGGAATTTGTAAATCTGATTTTGAAACTTTTACGATAACTGATATTTAACATTCGACATTATTATTTTATTGTATAATGTAAATGTTTTTGTGTAATGAAAAAATTATTGACGATAACAATTTTTGCGACCCGAAAGTTATAAAAATAAAAGTAACCGTCCCTGTTTATTATAGAAAAGTTTATTGAGCAACTTTATGTCCGCATATTTCACACAAATTAATGTAAAGCGTAACTTATAATCTGTGCTTAACTGTATTATCGGAAAATAGATATTTAAGGAATCAAACAACACAAAGTAATAAAAAAAAGAAATAGACTGGCTTTAATTAAAAAAAAAACACAAAGTGCACTGCATTCAGCCAGTAAAGTTGGCAACATTCCTGTCGGATGGTTTGCGATGGTCACGCAATGCTGTGCCTGGAGTCGCTGGTGACGAGGTGGCGAGAACGGGGCGAGCGGCGGGGCAGCGGGGCCGGCTCGGGGGCCGGGGGGCGGCGCGCCCGCTCCCGCAGCCTGTGCTCCTCCGCCGGCGATGGCAGTCTGCTGCAACTGCTGCACAGGAGGGCCAGCAGCGCCATGTAAGTCCATAAGACGAAACAGATAGTTCAGAATCTATTCCTTTTTAAAGATGGTTCAAAACAAAACACCATCGGCCATGGGTCTTTATATGGGAACTTATGTAATTTGTTTCCCGGCAAAAGATAGCAATTGCACATTTTTGCAACCTTCTGTCGGCCACATGAATTAGGTACCCTTTTATATCTTAAGAGATTGTCATCAATTTTGCAGCTGTAACAACTTGAAATAATATGATTTGTTACAAATGATAAATTCATTTGTCTGGTAGACTTAGCGAAAGGATTTATTCAAGCGTTTCCCTATGTACATTAACTGTACCCTACAAGGCTGATGACCCGAGGACAGAACATTTGAAAGTCGTTGGATTCAGACAGCTTACGACTGATTAGGGAGCTCTATAACAAGTAGCGCATTTAAAGGCAAAAGGTCAGATAAATTGTCACGGCATGGGGTTAAAGAAGTGTTACAATCAGCAAATAACTTAGGGTTATGTAAAAGTAGTGCAAAAGTTATTTTAACCTATAACTCGCAATGTTTACTTATAATACTACTACTCGTAAAAATACTACTATATCTTGATAACATCAACTAACATTACCAAATCTATTATAACTAGTTCGACTTGAGAAAAACAGCACATAGACTGTGCGAAGTACATACTTGACCTTTATATAACCTTTACATTAATCTTAAATACATCTTAATAATATAAATTAAAACATCAATCACCTTAGTACATGTTAACGATCAATAAATATGCTTAATGAAAGCAAACAGCTTTGTATTATGAAGCTTTTTACGCCTCCTAATCCATCATAACGTAACAGAAGCCTGTAGATTTACGGAAGTTGTAAATTTGAGACGGCAAGCGGGAAATTGTGCTCTTATTAAATCGTCAACGGGCGAAAGTACGCGCCAATAAAGACAACAATCTAATACTGCCGCGATGTGGAAATGAGTTTCTACCACGTGAATCATCAAATGGAAGTTTCCATCACGCAACTTAAAAACACACTCTTATCACATTTCCACTCTGACATCAAAATGCCAAAAAGCCTGACCTAAAAACTGTTTACAACTTAAAAGAAAGCAATCTTGATAAAGAATGGTTTATGGCAGGTATAAATTGCACGGGTAAATTGTTACTGCTAATAATTTAATCTTCAGTTTAACAACGGAAAAAAGTTGGCTTAGAAATAATAAAGAAAAGCAATGACTATTATTTCGATTCTAGCGACATATAAATTGCAAACGATAGAAAATAAAATATAGAATTTTATCTATCAAGCATCTGCTTGCTCCTTTGTTAACCCGATTTCTTTAAAATGGAGGTCAATTACATCTGGATCACCCGCATGTAACTGTTGATGATAAGATCAGAGAATCGTAATGCAGTTACGTGAGATACGAATAAATGAAACTAATTTATATCTAACTCGGCTCACTTTAAGCATAAGTCTGACCTAGTCAATAGGTAGTTTAATAATAATAATAAATATCACAGCCATAATCTTTGACGTCATTTATAATCTGTGTTCGAACCATAAACATGTGACAATCGCGTATAGTGTCATGGCGTCATTAAAATGCAAATTCTGGATGCAAATTCTATAGCATGTCTACACGCATGGTTAACTTTAATGCATGTGTTGAATTTTATATAAGTTCGCAAACAAATCTGTTGTTGGTCTTAATTAGATATATTGTTTCGCATAATCATGTTAGTTAAATACAAACTCGCTTATTTTATAAGAGTAATGGAATTATAAATCTGAATTAAAAATAAATGTTGTTAGCTAATTATACCACCGGCTACGGAAAATATGTATGAATTTTTATTTATATCGAAGAAGAAGCATAGTACTGTGGCTTCCATTTCAATTATTTTATATTAACGTTTTTTTTTTAATTTCGAACAATACACAAATCTCAACAATATATTGCGCTTGTGGTAGTTGTAGCAGTATTCATTATGTCCCTCATATGATTGTGTTACCCTATCGCTACATTACACCGAGTTTGCGGAAAAAACGGAGATTTTGCGGTGTAAGGCCGTTTTTGCGTGACATCGGTCTAATGAAGCCATAGGCTCAGAGTCTTAACCATAAACCGAATATTAACTCATACAACGCCGCACGGGGTCGATCTGACGACGTCACGACGTCATGTATCGGTATTAGGACTAACTCAAGTTATTGCCAATGAAGTTTTAGTTATATTTTCGGCATGAAACATATGTTTCATAGTTTATTATTTTTTAGCAATAACTAATTGCCTCTCTTCCTCGACATCAAATTTTATGAGAAAGGCGATCCGCATGTAATCTATAGATTCATCAACATTTCATCTGTGAATATTAGAAGGGGGTTTGATCAAAACTTAATTACCAATAGCACAGTAAAAAGTCTTTTGTTGAATGTAACCCAAGTATCGCGATTTGGTGTATGTTTCCCTCAGTCAAAAACTAAACTTATCAGCACTATTGGCTATAATTTATATTCAACTATGTTACAAAACAAACGCGGGCTTACAATCTGTACGAATAGAACAGTTTGTTGCGCTCCATTAATAAAGTATACGACCCCTTTTGAACCATTTTGTTTTATCAGAGGGGTTCGTGGTTTGTTGCATCTCATTGCCGATTTATTCGGTGAAGTGACCCATTTTATCATTGTTGAAAGTAGGTCAGTGGTATGAAGTTACGCATCTCTTATTGTGTCGTAAAAATCCAATACGAAAACATTACTGTCATTATCCGCGCCGCGGAATACGAACTTGAATTATAGCTCAGGCGGGGACTTTGATACATTGTTATATCCTTTGCTATTTTTTTTTTACTAGTACAGGAAATTGTATAGTTACGTATTTGGCCAAGTGACGGAAAAGAGCTAATACTTAAATAGTTCGAAATAATTACATTATAGACAACTTATTTCTTTTTAATTACCGCACAAAAAATACGTTGTTATAAAAATTCTAGTGGCTATTGATGACGTATTTTTGCTTGGTTGGTATTGGTAACGTGCATTGCCAAAGCTATAATAATTGAATTTGATAAAATAGCCATATTATCTTGGATTTAATCTACATCCTTCTCTGTACAAACATTGTTAGTGAAACTAATATGTATTTTGATATTATGGCGGTTAATTTCAACCGCAGACGTATTTTATTACCGGTAAACTATACACTTATTTATATTATTTAGTAATCTAACACCAGAAGATATTACACCACGTATTTTTTAATATTCAAACACTAGTAGGTTTTTTCTTAGCATTAATCTCCGAATGGTCCCTAAAGGTTTGATTAAATTTACGAAGGCACGGGTCGGTAAATCTCTAATCAGTGGATGGGTTTTCGTGGCTGCACATCGATCGGTCAAAGTCTTATCTTGCTTGAAATTCATTTTTTATTTCCTCTTAGCAATTTGACAACGGTTCGATACTGAACTTTTTTTACTTTACCCTAATTTATATAAGCTCTGAGCATTTGTACATAATTTGTATTAGTACAGAATGGTACCAATACGGTATATATCTTGTTTTCAATAAGAATATTGTGCTACGACGAGTGAGGTTAAAATAACACAGTTCAATTTTGCACATCCACATAGACTTGTCTTTACAGAGTTACAGGTATGCTATCCAAGGTCGTTCCTCGCTGAAACGTCAATATAGTCGATAAATATTCGTCTAGGCGGCCAGTCTTGCAGTATGCAGTAACTGGATACCTATTTTCTTTTATATTTTTTGTTATATTCCAACTCATAGCGAAATAGTGCTCAGATATTTTCAATGCCCGAATATATCTCGATATCAAATATATCAAATAATATATGAATACTGATATGAAAATATTCTCAAGAACTTATTTCGCCCCTCACCCTATCTCATCCTTGTACCGTGAAATTACAAAAATCCAATTATACGGCTACGCGACAATATATTGATGGTATTTCTTACTCAAAGTCGTTCAATAAATGTTTTGTAATGTCCACATGCCGTCTCCTATCACGTTCACTGCACAATAATATTATCTGATTCAAATGATCGCAATATTATTTAGAAAATAATGTTTCTTACTGAAAATTTTCATCATTGTTCATAGAGCAATAACAATACGAATAGCAAAGGCACGATAAACTGTTAAATTTTCAGTTAATTAGTAAGGGCAACTCACGTAATATAGGGGCTGTTACACTAGTCGCGCGTTGTTTTGGGTAAACGCTGTGTTCAAACGCTTAAACAAATGTTAATACCACACGGACTCGTTTAAAAATCTTTAAGGGAGTCTATGCGTGTATTTGGTATCATAAATCTAAAAGAGGCTGCTTAAGTAAGTGGTGATTGTGTAAATCAATCATCATTAACAAAGCGTAGCAATATAAACAATCATCATATCACGTTTCAGTTGTTTTCCATTTGATTGGCGTTCTTAAATAGGTTAAGCGAGCTTTAGCCGCTAATTACGGAAGCCGGACACGAGCTGAGCATTACAGTTGGAAATGAAGCCGCCATTGAATTTGTACAGAACTTTAATAATGTGCATGGTTAATTAAATTAACTGTGAAAGGCTCTGCAGCATTGATCGAATGTATTTATATACTCGGTGATTGGCGTTTTCAAACGTTTTGTTTTGTTCCAATTTTATTCCAATCACCGTTGCTATTTTTAACATAATTAAAATGTGTAAAATTAGTCATTTTATTTTGTTAACATTTCATGTTTGTCATTTAGAAACAATGTTAACAAGGTGGCCGGTCAACAATGTTTACATAACAAGGGTTGTCGTAAAGTTGGTGCACGATCAACGCCGCCGGCAATTTGACGCCAGCGCCCAAATGAAATATAAGTGCGGCTGACCCAATTGCTACTTCGATTAGTCTATGACGAATATAAAATAAATTGATTTCTATCACGAAATAAAATTCGAAAGATATCAAAAGCCCTTTTTGAACAAATCATTGGGGAGAAATCTTTAAAAAGCATTTTCTTCTTTAGGCTTTTCTAACACAAAATATCTATTACCAATAGTACTTTTAGAATTTGTCTCAAAAAGCTTTTTTTAACACAAACTTAATTTTAAAGGTACGTTTACGGCTTCAATCTTTTGATAAATCTAATAAGTTAGTCAGAAAAGATCGAATAAACTAAAAAACCTGTATGCGTTTTAAAAATCACCGTATATTTTGTCGTCACAGTTAAAAAATGTTAGTACAAATAGCGTATTCTGCTAATACGCGTCTCAGTGAATATGTCACGCATAGGAATATGTAAAGTAAGGGAATTTAAAAAACGGAGATTTTCAATATCTATTTTATTTAAAGCTTACTTAAGAATACTTTACGGTTTTTCTTTATTTTTTATATTACAAAAAGCATTCAGCAAAATAAATATCTGGATGCATTGAAAAACTAAGTACCTATATTCCAAAAATAATTCTTATAGTTCTTGATAGTTTGTATTTAATTTATAATAATCAAAAGAGCAAGAAACCTTAACAGACACTACCATTTCATAGTATTTTCAATTTAAGATATTGCAACTGCACCATCTTTAAGTGGTAATTTAAAAATAAAATGTCATTAGAAATTTGGTGCGATGCCAAGACGAGGCATTTGCTACGTGAACAGAGAGCTTCCCTAACCACTATACACTACTAATGCACTTCTATCTTAATAAAAATCCTTACGTATTTTTGTAAAATTTTTTACTATTATTTTAGTTCAGCTAAGTATTTCAATTTTTTTGTGCTAAAATATTAAAAAAAAAAACTTCTATAGATAAAGGTACAAATTTCAATGAAAGTAGACAGCAGTAAAGATCCAGTTATAGTTGTATTTGATGACTAATTTCAATACGAAGAAGAAAACAAATGAATGTGCAAATTTTTAAATCAAAACGAGTCAAATGAGCCGGTATCAGATCGTTTAACGTTCTCTCGTGACCTATCCGTTGTTATATAACATAAGGTCGAACAATGTTACATAATCTTGCAAAGGTAATGTATACTGCATTTTTAACATAGATATATTCGTACTTAGATATATGCACGATCGTAAGTGGACCAACAAATCTGTATTTCTGACAAGAAACAAACACAACACATGAATCGAATTGAGCTTCATTTTTTAAAACCAGGACTATCCAAAGTATCTTTCGGTAGGCGATATCGCCGATGGAATCTACAAAAATTTATGAAACTGACATGAACATTCGACAAAATCATGTGATTGTCACGTGTGAGATATCGAACATCATTGTCAGCTACATACATTTTTGCCGTTCGTTACAGATTTGCTTCGTAGCGGAAGTACTTTGGGTAAGGTCCAGTTTTATTTGACTATTTTTACACGTTGCCTTTTTTACATTTTAGTAAAATATCTCCTAATATTCTAACATAACATGCCTTTATTTTAACGTCAAGAAATATAGAAAATTCACTCTCTTTGTTGTTGTTAAATCTTTTATTGGGCATTTACAATACTTTTCTTTTAGTACTTTTTAGTAGGTAAGCGTAACTTTACAATAATTCTATGAGCTCTCTAAATCTGTTCAAAAAACTGAAAGCCACTTTATCTTTTTAGTATCTACCTAATAGTTATCTCGACTTATACGTACTGCTTAGATTGAAAATTTAAAAGCATAAAAAGGTAAGATATTGCTTGTTTGTGCTACAACATTCAATTTTTAATAACTGAATGTGGTAACGGATTAAAGGCTTTATCGAAAATATTCTAAGATAATCCTGAATAGCGCAGAGTTATTGACATTTGTTTTTTTTTCTTTTTTAATTTCCGTTATTAGCTTTTCAGTCGACGGCTCCATTATATTTACGACTCGTTCGACTTTATGAAAGTTATTAAACACGCTTTGTTGGCTTTAAATATTTTTTTCCTTTTTCTTTGAAAGCGTCTCTTCAAACGAAATTTCGTTTAAATGAAAAGCTTCCAATTAAATTATTGAACCTGGAATTTTGTTTTTCTTTCGTATGATTTTTTGCTATAAAACGGTCAAAGTTAATTTGTAAAAATTAAATTATAATTTTAATTATGTTGAAAATTTGTCTGAAGCATAACAAGAAAATTCACTTTTAATGATATAAATTATTTTGAAAATATAAAATTACATTATTAACCGGCCGCTATCGTAATAATGAAAATAAAGTATCTATTTTAAACCCTTTTCGTCAGCTGGAAAACCTTCAATTACATATTCACGCCTCTTTTGTGTTCTTGTATTGAAACTCACATTCATCGAATCAGCTGTTCGTTCTATTGGAAAATTAAAGGCAGGATACTCAATGCCCTTATTTCCGTAAACCTTAATAGCTAAGGGTATTCTGTGTTAAACGACCAGGGTTTTATACTAACTAAATTAGATTTTACCTCGTCTATTAAAGATGTTCTACACACATAGTTATGCAATAGTCACTAAGGTTGACATAGCATTTAGCATGGAGAATTATAAGTGAGACATTTTGTCAGCTATTTATCACCAAAAATGTAAAAGTCATTAATATCAAATTACACCCTTTTTAAATTCTCTCCTCTTAAATGGAACCTGACCTACTTACAAAATTAATAAATTTGAATTTGAAACTCTTAACGGCTTGGAACCTTCTTTAAATATAATTTATTTCTCTAGTTGATTTAAGAGTTGAATTTCGACACCATCAAATAAAAATACTAAAAGAATGAACCAATTAAGCGAATGCTTGTGATTTTAGTTTAATTTAAAGCTTTAGTTCGGCTTACATTTAATTCTCAGTATTTTTACTGCTGCAATATTTTCTTATTTCATATCTATACTAATATTATAAAGAGAGAAACTTTGTATTTTTGATTTTTTGTATTTTTATTTGTATTGAAATAACTTAAGAACTACTGGACCGATTTCAAAAAATATTTCACCATTAAAAAGCTATATTATCCCCGAGTAACATAGGCTTTATTATTTAATTCCACGCAGACGAAGTCAACAGCTAGTTTTATCATAAGTCTGATTAGGTTATGTTTCAACTTTATCTGCAAACTTCCTAGCAACGTATTTTAGTGAGACAAACAAGTGACGGCTAATGAATGGCTGTATACTGCAGTCAGTGTGGTGTCGCTTTGATTTTTTGAGAACTGAGAACAAAAGAGTGTCCTTTATTCTGTAATAATTTAATACTATGTACCATAATTGACCGGCAAAAGTTTCCTAATTGGTAGCTATTTTATTATAGACTTTGCTTTATATTTTATATAAAAAATTCTTACGACTACAAAAGACCTAAATTGTAATAAGAACAAAGCAAACGTTTGCGTGAATGTCTTACGAAATATTTGCATATTTGCCAAGAACGTGCTAATTAAAAGGAATGTCTAATGACGTCACTGTTTTATTAAAACCTTATTCTCATTTAGTAGAATAATTTAACGTGTATTATAATTTATCTTCCCTAATTAAATTGAAAAGGATTTTAAAGGAAGCTTGTGAACTTTATTATTTGTTTGGAAACCTATTAAAATCGATAAAGGCAAGCATTAAACAAACACAAGGAAAGTTTGTTAAACTAAACTTTACTACATCATATACATAAATTTAGAAACGCGATCTGGAAATAACGTTATCTTCATCCAATCGGAAATGCCGTGAAATAGAGCTTCGAGATACGTAAATTTTATTACGTGACCCGTTTAATCTTACACTTTATAACGATTTGTTCGTTACACGGACGTGTGATTAGATCAAAGAAATATATTTTATATTGTTGTGTAAAAACAAGACTATTAGATGAAGAAGTGAAAATAAATAGTAGCAACAAGGATACAGATACATCGACAGCATTTCTTATAAAATGTCATAAATGCCAGAAAATTGGTCATAAGTCTTATGAATGCAAGTCCTTACCATTTAACAACAACAGAGGCCACAGCATGTCTCGTGGCAGAAGTTATAGTAGATTCCGACCAAATAGAAGCCGTGGGAGAGCGGGACTAATGGTGGAAAACCAGCAGAGTGGTTGTACATTTGTCGCATTAAATACAAATGTAGATAACTTCTCCCCACAAAAGTTTATTTTAGACTCGGGTGCTACGGATCACCTCGTCAGGAAAGATTTGGAGCCATTCATGACAAATATACAAATGTTGGAAAAACCTATACATATTATTGTG